>BOSO01006506.1:0-30697 GCA_018403395.1 Gorsachius goisagi
TGTTGTGGGGAGGGCAGGGCGTGCTGTGGCTGGCTGTGGGCTGCGGCGGGGTAACTGAGGAGAGCCCAGGGTGTAGAGAGCCGGCCGCGTGTTGCAGCTGAACATCAGGCAGGGAGGAGCTAGGGTGTCGCACAGAGGGAGCTGTGCGTTGTGGTGGGGCGTCAGCCGGGGAGAGCTTGGGGTGCTGCGGCCGGTCGCGCAGGGGCACGGGGTGTCCGTGGGGCGGGCAGGGCTCAGCTGCCTCGGGGGGTACCGCCCATCCTGGCGGCGGTGCACCACCCGCACCCCAACGCTCGGGCGGTGGTGGGAGCCCCTCTAGCGCCCTCTCTATGGTAAACGCCGCCGCGGGAAGGGCGGGGCGCGGCGCCTCTCTAGCCCTTCCTCTCAGTGGTCTGCCTGGCCACGCGGCGCCGGGGGCCGCTCTGGCCCGCTGTTCTCGCTGGTTGGCGGAGGGGTGGCGTGGAGGGGGGCGTGGCCAGGGCTGGGCGGGGCGGGCGCGCGCTCTCATTGAATATGCAGCAGCAAGCGGCGGCGGCGGCAACGGGTGAGCGGGGGTCGCTGCGCTGGGCCGGGCCTACGGGGAACCGGGATCCACCCCCCAGGCCAGTTATTCCCGCCGGGGCTGAAGCCCGGTGTTCCGCGGCTTCGGCCCCGGCGGGCACAACGGGCCCGGTACCTCCCCCCTTCCCCAAAATCGAGCAGGGGGCTCCGTTGCCACGGCGACGGGCCTAGGCCCGCCGGCTGCGGCCTACCCAGCTACTCGAGCGGGGACCTTGTTGCCGGGGCAACGGGAGTAGGCCCCGCCGGGGGAGGACTTTGGCGGGGGCGGGGGGGGGGGGAACGGCCGGACCCACGGACGGGACGGACCCGCATCCCGGGGCGGGGAGCGGGGCCTCGTCACCGTCCCAGGGCTGCCAAGGGGTTGGGAAACGGGCCCGATGGCTTCCAGATGTGGGTTGGGGCGGCCGTGACGCCGGTTCCCCTGTGGAGGGCGGGGGTCTGGCGGGAGGGGGGTGGACCCCGGCGGGGCAGGAGGGAGCGAGGCGGGGAGAGGAGGGGAGGGGAGGGGAGGGCAGGGCCGGGAGGAGGCACCGAGCGGGTTTTTCCTGTCCCCGCAGCCCCTGTGAGTCACGGGAGCGGCGGCGGCAGCGCCTGACCCGTGGGGCCGGCAAACTCCCCCCCACCTTCGCCTGCCCTGCGCCCCCACCCGCGCCCCCGACCCGCCCCGGACATGAGGCTGCTGTGGGGAAGGTGAGCGGGGCCCTCCACGGCCCCTGCGCCGGGGCACCCGAGGCTGGGCTGTGTGTCAGGGGGTGCTTCCGGCCCCGCGGGGTTTAGGGGGGGCCGCTGGGGGGGCCCGGCGTGGTGCCGGGGCTTGGCACCGGGTGCGGGCCTTGGCAGGGGCTTGGCACAGGAGCTGGGGCTGGCGTGTGGGGCAGAGGGCTAGTGTGGTTACTGGGGTGGACCGGCCTGGTGTCTGGGGGAGCTGACACCAGTGGGTGGGGGTGGTGTGTGTGTGTTGGGGTGCTGGGACAAGCTAACGCAGGGCCGGGACAGGTAAACAAGGAGCCACATGGTGTTTGGGGGGGGTCACAGTGTGCAGGAGCCAGTCCAGGCAAACGAGCAGAGGGTACAGGCAGTTACTGATGTGTACAAGAGGGTACAAGCAGAGGGGGAGTTGACGCGGTGTTTGGGGTTACCACGCTGTGCCTGGCTGGTGCAGGTGAACTGGGGCCGGTGTACAAAGGGTGGTATGGGTGAAGAGAGGTTTGGCAGCGTGATAGTGGCTTGGCACGTTGTCCAGGTGCTGGCACAGGTGGACACGAGGGTTTGGCACAGGGCTGGGAGGTTGGTACCACGGCACAGCGTGGCTGGAGGAGGTGGCTGCCTGCCACTGCGTCCCACTGGCTTCAGAGCCCTGGCAAAGGGGCGCTCCCCAAAATGCTTCTCCTTCCTTCCTCTCTCTCCAGGGGCTGACCTTGCACTGTATCCACCGAGCTCCGGCCCCAGTTTCGCGATGGCCTCCCAGCCGCAGCCCCTGCACCCCGCCTTGCCCTGCGCCTCTGCCACAGGTGCTGGGGGGGCCGGACTGGTGACTGGCAGCCCTGAGAAAGGTCTGTCTCCACGGGGGTGGGAGATCGGGACTGGGGGGTTTGCCGGTCTGGTCTGTGCTGGGAAACCCCCTCTGGGGGTGCCAGGCACCGGCCTGAGATCTGTTCTCGGCCCAGTGCACCCCCATGGCCTTCCCCGGGGAGCCTGGCGGGGCTGTAGTACTCTTCCAACATGGCCTTTCTCTTCTCCTTGCTTGTCTTGCAGGCAACGCTCGCCCCAAGCCTCCTGTCCGGCCCAAACCCCGGGTCCTGCCTAAGCCAGCTGTGCCTGCCAAGCCCTCCCTGCTGCACCCCCCACCGGAGCTGCGGCACCCTCGCCTGGAGCTGCCCTCTGCCGAGAAGATGAACCGCCTGGCAGGGCCTCAGCCGTACACCGGGGGCAGTGGGGGGGGGGGCCTCAGGCGCCCTTCCTTCACCCTCAAGTCACCCGAGACCCCCAACAGGAAGGGTCTCCCATCCCCTCCAGTCGCAGCCGCTGAGGACTTGGGTTCGACCCCTGGCGAGGAGGTGCCTCCCACCCCGCTGACCCCCCCTCGCAAAGGCCCGGCTCCCTTCAAGGTGACGCCGGTGCCGGTGGCGTCCAAACCAGAGCGATTTCCAGGCACCACCGTGGAGGAGATCCTGGCCAAAATGGACAGCAGGGAGGGCCCGGGGAGCCCGGACCGAGCCCGGCTCTCACCCTTTTGTCCTGATCCCTCCTCTCGCTTTGGCTCCAAGACCTTCACTGCCTTCCGGAGATGTCCCAGCGGGGAGGTGGATGGAGCACCCCCTGGCGAAGCCTGCCAGACCCCCCAACCCACAGTGGGAGAGCTGGGGGCAGGGAATGACGGACGTCCGATTGCCGAGACGAGGTGAGGGGCCAGGGACCAACCCTGGCAGGGGGAGAGGCTGCGGGGACGGGAATAACGGAGCTGAGGTCTGGCTGCCAGCATGAGGCCGGCGTTCTTCCTAAGCAGGCAGCGCCTTGAGATGCCTCCATGGGAAGGCCGGGGCAGCCGCTGCAGCGCCGGGCGATTTGTTCAGACCACAGGAACAGGCTGTCCCGGTTGAGGAGCTGCCTCCGTGCCCGTGGCCCCCGAGGGCTGGGAAGCGAGCCAACTGGCTGTCCCGCCGCCCAGACAGGGGCTGCCCTGAGGCTGGGAATAACGGGGAGGGGGGTTGCTCCCCCAGGGAAATGCTCCCTTTTTCCCCATCCTTCCTATTTTTTTCCCTGCTGGGCCATGCCAGGGCAGAGGGAGCTGGTGGATCTGTGGGACTCCTGGCTGCAGGACGTCCTGGGTGAGAGCCAGTGCTTGGCCACGATCCCGAAAGCCTGGCACCTCTGGGAGAGCGAGACGGGGGCTATTTTAAAACCCCAGTGTGAGAAAGTCACTCTCCAAAGGACTGAAAACTTTCCGGAAAAGGGATTGTGGCTGATGTGCCTCCCTCCCCTCCGCAATCAAAACCTTACTGATGGTTCAGTGCCGGTTTTGGGTACGGCTGGCAGCAATTGAAGGGCCTCTTGCGGTTTCCCGACCCCATCCTCCTGTGGCCAGAGCGGGTGGTTTGGGGCCTCGGCGGGTGGTGGGAGAGGAGAGCAGAGGCGTGTGGGAGGAATTTACCCTCCTTCCCCATTTCTCTCCGTCAGCGGCTCCCCCCCAGCCGGCCCGAGCTGTGCCGGGGACCCCTGCGGACGCCGGAGGCCGCCTTCCCCCTCTGACGTGAGTTCTCGCCTCGCCCTCCCGTGCCGCGCCGGCTCCGCTCCTGGGCTCTCTCCTTCGGGGCTCTCCTGTCTCCTCCGGGGCTCCCTCTCTGCGGGGTGCGTGTCTCTCCTTTCTCTTTGGGGCACCGACCGCCCCTTCCTCTGGGGAAGCTGGGTGCCACCCAGGCGCAGGGCCAGGTTATTTTGGAGGGGGTGATGTGTGCCAGTGCCACTGCTGAGGCGTGGGCAGGGAGCAGCTGTGAGTCACTGGCCAGGGTTTGGTGACCTGGCAGGTATGTGGCAAGGCAGGCCTTCTCGGGCTCCCTGCCAACCCCCTCCCCCCTGGTGACGGGGACACTAGGCCATGGTGACACTGGGGCTGGCAGCCCAGGCAGTGGCACCGGGTCACCCCAGTGAGGGGGACCAACCCTGATGGTGCAGGCACAGGTGGTGGGGGTACGGGCTGGGGGTGTGTTTACTTCCTCCTGCTTCAGTTCTTCCTCTCCATCTGTCTCCGCACTGGCAGAGGGAGGGGGCAGCGGGGGGCAGCAGGGGGGCTCGGGGCACTGCCGTGGTGCCCTGTGGGAGCCGCCTGGGCTGAGTCACTCAGGAAGCAGAGCCTGGTGCTGGCCGGAAGCCTGGGCACCTCCTGCCTCGGGTTTGGGGGGTGTGTGCTAGAAGGGGCTGTGATTTGGAGGTGGGTGACGCCTGGGAGGTTCTTCTCAAGTGACGTGACCCCCCCTACCTCTTTCCACAGCTCTCCTCTCTCCAGCCAGGCGCCCTCAGTGCCCCTGGCTCCCCAAGGCCCCCCGCCTGCCCGGCCCCAGCCCCAGGAGCTCCCTTCCAGCCTGCCGAGCCCTCTGCCTCGGCCCCTGGCTCTCCCAATGCCCCCCCGGAGCTCCCAGCCCCCGGCTCCCCCACACTGCCCCCCGGTTCCCCCGAATTCCCTGCTCGACCCCCAGCCCAGGTCTCGGCTGCCTCCATCCAGGCCCCAGGTGCTCCCTCCTCCACAGCCGAACCTCGGCTCAGTGTCTCCCGCTCCCCCGGCTCCCCCCACACTCCTGGAGAGGGATCCCCTGATACTGCCAGCCCCCCTGGCACCCCCGAACTGCCGCCCAGAGTCACCTGCCCCCCCGGCTCTCCTGAGGCTGCTGCCGAGTACCCGGGCCCCCCCAGCCCATCCCCTCAGCCCCCTGCTAAAGCCTCTCGTCCCCCAGGCTCCCCGGAGGGACCTGATGACTCCCCAGTGTCCCCCCAGCCCCCCAAGGGTCCTGATTTCAGCCCCTCTCCCCCTTCCAGGGACTCAGGGCTCCGGCGCTCTTCAGAGGGGGTGTTGCAGCCCCCGGCCACAGGGCAGGGCATGAGGGAGCTGGGGGGCTCACTGAGTGCCCTGGCCCGTCCTGGGGACCCACTGTCAGAGCTGTCCCTGGGCAGCGAGTCAGGCTGGAGCCTTTCCCAGTCCTTTGAGTGGACATTCCCCTCACGGGGGGCACAGCGGCTAGCATCCCTCCCCCGGTCCCCCATCCGGGAGACAGCTGACTCAGGGCTGTCCGAAGAGGGTGAGTCGGATGGGGAGGAGCCAGCTCCCTGCCCCCCGTGCTCCCAGGGGGACAGAAGATCCAAAGGGCCCAGCCCCGTGGTGGCCAGTGGCCGGGTAGCAGAGGGGGCTCCGTGTCCAGGGGGTCCCATGGCCCAGCAAGAGGCTGAGGGCTCAGCGGAGGAGGAGGAAGGGGAGGCAGAGCGGGATGCCACCGTGCCCCACTCTCCTCTCTGCGTGATGGAGCCCGTCCAGGACCCAGCTGAGCCCGAGCCCCCTGCCCAGCCCAGCCTCCTCACTGAGGCCACCCCACCGGATCTGGCTCCGCCAGATCTGGCCACCGCGGCCGACTTGGCCTGGGCACTGGTGGGTGACTCCCCCATAGGCCTGCAGGGCCCTGGTGGGCCGGGCCTGGCCAAAGGATCCTTGAGGGGCCCCGATCCCCACGCTGACCCAGGCTGGCTGACGGAGCTGCTGGCATCGCCCAGGGCCCACGCTGCAGGGCACGGCTCTCTGGACATGGAAGGGCCGGAGGTAAGGGGACACGGGGAGCCGGGCGGCTCCGCGGTGGCAAGGGTTAATGCTGGGCCACGGTGTTGGTGTGGCGCTGGGCTCCTCTCAGGCAGGGCTGGGCCTCGCCGGGCATACGTAGGGCGGTGGGGCGGGTTGGGTGGAGGCTGAGCGGGAGCATGCCGTGCCGGCAGGGAGAGCTGGGGTGCGGCTGCTGCCGCGTGTGGGCACAGGGCCTGCTGGGGAGCCATGGCTGGCGAGTCGGGGACCATGGCCATCCACCAGCGGCTGCTGGCCAACCTGGAGCTACGGGACGAGCTGGGGAGGGCTCGGCAGGCGCCAAGCTGGGAAGGGCCCTGGGCGGGTGCGGCGGCTATGAGTAGCCCCGGGCAGCTGGCAGCTTCTGGCCTGGGAACGGGAGCCCCGCAGAGTGTGGGGAAGGCAGGCAGCGGGATCTGGCCTCCCCTCCAGAAGGGGACCGTGCTTGTGCTGTCTCCCCTGGGCGCCCGGGGATATTTCCCCCCTGCTTTTCCTCTCCAGCTCTCCTCTCTGCTGCGTGGGCTGGGACTGCAACCCCCTTTAACCGTCTCTCCCCTCTTCTTGCCCTCTTCCCCCAGGACCTACTTGGCTGGTCGCGGAAGGACCTGTGCAGTGAATTCGGCATTGGCAGACCTCACCAGGCCAGCGCCTTTGACTGGACCTGTGAGGCTGCAGCCAGGGAGAGAGACTGGCCCGGTGAGACAGAACAGGACCGGGAATTTGGGACCAAATCAAGCTGGGACAGCACCCACAGCGTTAGGGATGGGGACCGGCAGGACGGGCCCTTTGGCACTGCCAGGAGGGACTGGGGCAGTGACTACAAAGGGACGGAGCTGATGGGGGAAACGCGACTGGGCTGCGGTGACTGGTCCAAATCCCACAGCGCTGGGGAAAGCTGCCTGCAGGATCAAGATTTTGGTGCCAGCAAACCCAAGTGGGGCACAGGCTATGACTTGGATGGCACGGGCAGCGGGGAGGAGATTGGGAAGGCTGACTGGAGTAGCAGCTGTGGCGTGGGATGTGGCCAGCAGCAGGACGAGGAGCCGTGCTCCAGGCAGCCCAGCTGGGCTGGCCGGTACAGCTGTGGGGACCCCAAGAGCCAGGATGGGGAGATCACGCCTGCGTGGGCTGGGGAATATGGCACCAGTGACGCGGAGATGAAGGACAGGGAGCCCATCCCAGACTGGGCCAGTCAATACAGCAGCAGGGATGCTGAGACCAAGGAGAAGGATTTTACGCTGGGCTGGGCTGGCAGATCCAGCACAGGGGACACTGGGACCCCGGACAAGGAGCTCAGCCCCAGCAGGCCGGCCTGGGACAGCAAATACAGCACCAGGGACATGGAGAGCCAGGACCGGGAGTTCAGCCCCAGCAGACCAGCCTGGGCTGGTGAGTACAGCGCCCAAGACATGGAGAGCCAGGACCGGGAGTTCAGCCCCAGCAGGCCAGCTTGGGATAGCGAGTACCGCAGCAGGGACATGGAGAGCCAGGACTGGGAGTTCAGCCCCAGCAGGCCGGCCTGGGACGAGGAGCACAGCACCAGGGACGTGGAGACCCAGGACAGGGACTTCCAACCCAGCGGACCAGCCTGGGCCAGCGAGTACAGCAGCAGAGAGATGGAGACCCAGGACAGCGGGTTCAAACCCAGCAGACCAGCCTGGGATGATGAGTACAGGCCCAGGGACGTGGAGAGCCAGGACCAGGAGTTCAGCCCCAGCAGACCAGCCTGGGCCAGCGAGTATGGCTCCACAAACACCGAAAAGGAAGAAAGAGAGTTTAGTCCTGGCCGGCTGAGCTGGGCTGGTGAGCGCAGCATTGGCCAAACCAAGCTGGTTGATGCTTTTGGTGTTAGGAAAGATGACTTGCCTGGCTCCTGTGCCCCCGATCCCCCGGCCCAGGAACCTGGCTGGGGCAGCACTGACCAGCAGGAGCGTGGTGCCACTGATAGCAGGGACTGGGCTGAAGAGCTTGGAGGAGCCGAGCACCACAACCAATTTGGCATCATTGGGACAGAGCGGGTGTCAGATGCTTCCAGTGCCGAAGCGTCACCAGACGGCTCGATGGCCTGGGCTGGTGGAATGAGGTCTGGGGGCCTGCAGGAGCCCCTGGGAGACTGGCACAGGGATCTCTCCTTCTGCAGCTCAGATGCCACCAGCTGTGTGGTCACTGGTGGTGCTGGCAGGGTTGGACCAGGCCAGACAGCGTGGGATCAGGGCCCGGGCAGCCTGCCTGCCCTGGGTAGCTCTGCCCAGCCCCAGGAGGCCAGGGTGGAAGAGCCAGCCTGGAACCAGGACCTCGATGCAGCCAGCTGGAGCGTGGAGCTGTGCGACACCGAGGCCACGCGCCAGGAGTGGGCCAGTGCTTTTGGCGCCCGCTGTGCGGCCCGGAGCCGGGACTTTGGTGCTGGGGAGCAGAGCCAGGGAGATGACACCAGCTCAGCAGACGGGTAAGGGGGGCACTGGCGGTGGCAACGCGGCCCTAGGGAGAGATCTGTCCTCCTCAGGTGCCCATGCCGTCCTGCAGTGGGGACTTCCGGCACTGTGGGCCTCGTGCTGGTGTTCTACCATGTCTCACTCATAGCTGGGAACCTGCTGCCTCCGGCCCTGGGCTGCTAGAGCTCCTCTTTCCCAGCCTTTGCGTTTCCCCATATAGCCTCTGGCCCCGCAACTGGAGCGGGAACTTTTCAAGGGACTGGGTTTCAACCTGTCCCAGCAGGATCTGCTGTCTGGAGCTGATCCAGGAGGGGATGATGCCTTCAGGGCTTCTTGTGCTGGTCTCTTGCCGACCTGGGGAGCCGTGTGTCAAGTTTAGGTGGTGCTGGTGTTCCCTCAGCCCCCCCCAAAAATGGCAGAATGAGCCCCATGCCCTTACCGCTTTGCCAGGATGTGGGAAACCCTGCTTTCAGCCAACCGATGGAGCTGGGGATTCCCAAAATGATAAATTCCCTCAAACTGCCTGAACATAAGGATCCCAGGAGGAGGGAAGTGAAAGCCCCATGGGCCTTGGGAAGGCCCCAGCCTGGTTGACCTGTGTGGGGCAGTGGGGAGCCCCCAACCCCCTGCTCCAGGAGCTGTGCAGTTTGTGCCGCCAGCACCTTCCCACCCCCTGGGTGGCCCTGATCCTCCTGCTCCTCCTGCCCCTTGGGGCCCCTTGGTCACCTGGTGGGGCCCTGGCCACCTCCTGGGGGCTGATGGCCCTTACTGGGGGGGTCTGACCTCCTTCTCTGCCCCAAGGGGGAGACTTGGCCTGAGTCCCCTAGGAGTCTGGCAGCCTCCTTGCCCTATCCAGACTCCAAATTCTGCCCCAGCCTTTTGGAAGGGGCTTTGGGGGAACTTCCCAGGGGTGCTGCCACCCCCTTGGTGTGGCATCCTGGGAGAGGGGGGAGAGTCCTGGAGCCCTGGGTCCTCTCCGTACTTCAGGGGAGTGGCGTTTGGCCCTCCCTGTGCCTCAGTTTCTCCTTGAGGCTGATGGAGGTGAGGTTCAGGGCAGGGGAAGGGCTTGTGTTAGCTGGAGCTGGAGGAACTCTGGGGTCTCGCTTTGTCTTCCCGAGCAGAAGCATCCACCTCTCAGACCCCAGCCTGCCGATGGGTGATGCTCTGGCTGACCCCCCACCTGCAGAGTCCCCCCGGAGCGAGCCGCCCAGCCCCACCGAGGAGGAGAGGGACCTCCCCGAGCCAGCTGCTGCCCCGCACAGCCCCAGGGCCTCCCCTCTGCTGCCGGAGGCTGCCGGCGGGAGCTGGCCAGACACGGAGAGCAAAGAAGCCCCCTCGGACCACCCGGATGGGAAGAGACCACCAAGTTGGGAGGAGAAGCGGCTCTTCCTGGGCACCCCTCAGCCTGAGGGACCTGTGGACCACACTGGGGAGGAATTCACCTTCCTGGAGGTGAGCGGAGGTGGGGGGCAGGGGCCAGCTTCCAGCCCCCTCGCATGGCCCTGGGGGCACCCGGCTGTCACAGAGACGCTTGTCTGGGGGCCTTGTTGCTGTCCCCCTCTGGGGATGGGGGCCTTAGCTTCTGGCCCTGGCCTCCCTTGAGGGGCAGGCTGTGCATTCAGGGCCCCCCTGTGCTGTTGTGGGGACCCTGGGCATGCTGGGTGGGTGGAGTGGTGGTCTCGGGGCTCCCTGGTGCTGGGCACTGGCCTGTCCCCTTGGCTCTGCAGGACACGGAGCTCCTGGACAGCAGCGTGTACCGCAGCAAGGCCAACCTGGGCCGCAAGCGCAGGCATCGGGCACCAGCCCTCCGCCCCGGGGCTGCCTCGGAAGGGGACAGCTGGATGTTCCGGGACTCCACAGGTGAGAGTCCTGCTGGGACGGTGACAACAGGAGAGGGACCATGGGGCCGTCTGTCCCCAGCAGAGGTGCCTCATGGTGATGCTGTCCCCCTACCCGCAGAGCCCCGTCCAGCCCGCCCAGCAGTGTCCTCCGACGAGGAGGCAGCAGAAGAACCCAAGAGCCGGCGGGTGCGAGCGTCCCCGTCAAGCAAGGGGGTCAAGGTGCCGCTATTCCCCGGCCTCAGCACATCCGCCCTCAAGGTGGGGCCCACTGGGACCCTGAGTGAGGGGGGTGGGAGGGAGGGGAAACTGAGGCAGAGTGGGACTGGGGAGTTGGCCAAAGGCAGAGAGGGATGGGGAGCAGGCGGTGGGAGGATTTGGGAGGGGGCAGAGCAGTGTGTGCCAGCCTGACTTCTCTCCTCTGCGCACAGGCCAAGCTGAGGGGCCGAAACCGCTCAGCTGAGGAGGGTGTGCTGCTGGGGGACAGCAAGGCAGCCCCCCCCAAGGACCCCCATGTGCAGCGCTCCAAGTCCTGCAAGATCCCCAGCTTGAGTGGGAAACCCCTGGTGCTGCCCCCCAAGCCGGAGAAGTCCTCAGCGTGAGTGCTGGGGGTGTGGGACCCCTGTGGGGGGTGAGAGCTGTGCCTCAGGCTGGGCTTGGGGAGCGGGGGGGGGGGGGAAAGGGGGGTTGGGGGGCATGCCCCCAGGCTTTGGGGACAGATGGGGCCGATGGTGAAAGGTGGGGAGGCGTCGGGGGGCTGTTAATGCGTTTTGGTGCCCCACTGAAGGCTTGAAGGGGTACAGAAGGTGGGTTTTCCTAGAGGCTTCAGAGGTGTAAAGGGATACGGAGGGGTGCTGGGGCGCTCCGGGCTGGTACTGCAGGCAGCCGGAGACTGGGCCCGGCCCTCGCCTGGCACTGGGTTTGCTGGGCCCAGCTTTCCCAGGGCGGTTGCCTGGAGACCCGGGCTGCTCCACCCTAAACAGTGCCTGGGATGAAGCCCTTAAAGCCCCAGCCAGCGCGGCAGCTCCCTGCCTGGCTGAGGCCGCCCGGCTGAGGCCCCAGAGAGCGGGGCTCAGCCACGGGGACCTACCCCTGCTCCCCCAGGGGCTCGGTCTGGGTGCCGGGGGTGTTTTGGGGGTGCGTGCCAACGCTGTGCCAACACCTTCCAGGTCTGATGCCTCCCCGCCCCACTGGCTGCAAGCGCTGAAGCTGAAAAAGAAGAAACCTTGAGTGGGTGAGTGCAGGAGCTGGGAGATGCTGGGGGATGGACGCCGGCCCACCCTGCTCCCCGCCCCCTGCCTTGGGGCTGTGGGTCCTGGGTGCTGGAGGGGGACCTGCAGGCAGAGGTGGCCCTGGCACTGGCCCTGCAGCACCTGGCAGAGTGGCCCAGGCAGGAGTGTGTCCCTCGTCCCTGGGCTCTGCGCTGCCAGGGGGGGTGGCACCATCCTGCCTGGTCTGGCCAAGGGACTCCCCGGGGCTGGGTCACCGCTGGGGCTCCCCACGGTTCCTCACCCCCCTCTCCCCACTGTGTCTCTTCCAGGCTCGCTCTCCCGCCAGCCCGTCCCCGAGGATGATGGCCGCTTTACCCAGGATCAGGCCTGTCCCCTCCCCGTGGCGGGGCTCACACACACATGCCCACACACCTATGCACTTTGTACGATGCTCGCAGGGTCCCTGTCCCCCTCCCCGACCCTTCCTCCCCCCTCCTTGGCCCACTGGCCTCCCCAGCCTCCCCCTTCCCCTGGGGGGTGGGCAGTGAGCCCCCTCCCTTCCCCTCGCCCCCTGCTCTTGTATCGCCCCCAGGCAAAGAGCAACCGGTCAGGATTTTGGTGCCACTTTGATAGGACAATAAAACTTCGTTGGTTGGTTCGGGGGGTGGCCCTGGCTCTTCTCTCAGTCTCCCTGGGTAGGGGTGGCCATGGGGTGGAGGAGGGAACGCTGGCGCGGGGTCTGCCACCAGGAGGAGCTCTCTGCCTGCTGTGTCCGCCTCAGCCTGCTGGGGCGCAGGGCACCTGTGGGTGCTGCCTGCGCGGGGGGGGCTGGAACGCCTCCCCATGGGGGCACCCCCACACCCTGTGGGTGCCGCACAGGGGCAGCCAGGCCCCCCCTGCCTGTGCTGCCCTGGGCACGCTGCCACACACAGCACTTGCAGACCCCCATGCACAGGCCCACGCGGGTGCCCACCCACCCCACTGGTGACGCAGCTACGCTCCCCACCCCCGGTGCTGTGCCCTGTACACCCCCGCAGCATCCCTCTGCAGCAGCACCCCCTTGCATGCCTGTGCCTGCCAGCCCTGGGCCACACAGCGCCCTCCTGCCTCTTCCCTGCCCACCCTCTTGCTGGGCCCCCCTGTCCCCAAGCCCCCCAGCACACTGGGCAGCCCCACCTCCCTCCCGCTGAAGGGAGAGCCCCGAGCCTGCAGGGATGGCAGTGGCTGCGGCTGTGAGGGAAGCGGGGACCCCCTATCCCTGTCCTGAGGCTCAAACCTCTGGAGGAGAGGCACTGCCGGTGGGTGCCCCCACCTCCCTCCCGCCTTGGTTCTTGGCTGGGTCAGTGAGCAGAGCTGCCCCCATAGCCGCTCTGCGGGCACGTGCCCTGCTGAGACCTGGCTGTGCCCCCCCCCGGGATGGGGACCCCAAGGCTGTTTTTTCCTGGCAGAGCCTGATGGAAAGAGGGTGATCCAGGGGGAGAGGAGTTGCCGAGGGGTTGTTGCTTCCCTGGTAGGATGTGAGTAACTCCAAGTGGCTTCAGAGGAAGTCACCAAATCCCACCTCAAGGCAAAGCCCGACACTGCTCTTCCTGGCGAGGGGTGCCCGGGAGCTCAGCCCCGGGGGCTGCACGGGGACCAGGGGACGCCGCGGGGATGGTCACCGCTCCCGGCAGATGGCTGCTGTCCCCCTCCCCAGCAGCGCTGCCCCCTGGGGGTTTCAGGCCGAGCCCAGTTTCTGCTGCACAGGGCCAAGCCAAGGCACCTGGTGGAGGCTTCACAGCTCCGCTTCTCCCCGGCAAAGCTTCGCCGTGAGCTGGTCAGGGGCTCCTGCTGGCCCTGAGCCCTGGGCTTCATCCCAGAGCTGCAGCCAAACCTCAGCCTCTTCCCTCTGAGCATGTTCCCCGGGAGCTGCACCCTGCGGGCTGCCCCGTGCGGAGCTGGCGGGGATGGATGCAGGCGTGGGCTTGGCTCTGTGCCACTGGCTCCCAGGCCCTGGGGTTTATTCCCTGGGGATTATGTGTGGGGGGTCCCCGGAGCCTCTTGCTGCTGCCTGGATGGGGCTGTGGGTGCCTGAGGGCTGCCTGTCGCCCCACAGGGGAGCCCAGCTCCTTGCGGAGCCCCTTGCTGCTGGGTTGGGTGCACCAAGCCTGGGGGGGGGGGGGGGGGGGGGGGGGGGGGGGGGCCCCCCCCCCCCCCCCCCCCCCCCCCCCCGGTGACCCCCGCCCCACACCCCCGGCCGCATTCCCGCTGCCTAATGGAGTTACAGATAATGGTGTTCCTTATCAGCCTTGCCACCCCCACTGCTGATAACGCCCTGCTGCCGCTCCCCGCGGCTTCAGGGCCCTCTGTCCCTGGCTACCATCCCACCACCCGTGGCTACCACAGACCTAACCCGGGCTCTTTGGCCAGCCGGCTGTTCCTTCCCACCGGGGGGGGCTGCGCATGGGTTGCCCCAGTGCTGGGACCCTGGGGTGCCTGGAGGGACCCTGCGCAAGCAGAGCTGCCCCCGCTGCTGGGGTTGCCCGGGGATCCTCCAGCCCCAGCCCCACCAGCAGCCTTTCCCGGCGGGGCTGGAAGGGGTTACCTGTTCCCCTGCACTACCCACAGGCTGCAAAAATAGCTAAGCTCGTTATTAATAGCGATCTTCGTTACCCGGGCGGGAACATCTCCCTTTGTGGCAGTTCCTGGCGGTACCGAGGGTCTAATTAGCATTTCTTTTATTTCCCTTTTTATGCCATTTATTAGCTAATAGGCTTAAGTAACGGGGCGCACTTTGTGTGGGTCCGTCCCTTCGTTAAATGAACTCTGTGTCTGAACCACAGGCAGCGACCGTCGCGGCCGCACGCCAATTTTTAGCAGCTTTGCATTTTGATCTCTCAAAGCCCTGCTGGCCTCGGCGCCTGCCCCCGGGTGGGGGGAAACGTGCGCCTGCCCCTGGGGAGCCCCAGCGTGTCAGAATATTCTATTATTCATTATCTTCCCCCCCCCCCACCCCCCACCTTCCCAGCCCCTCTCCCTCCCATTCTGCTCGGGTTTTTTCTAATCTTGGGGACCCCTTTGAGCTGCCCCCCTACGTCAGCCACTCAACGACCCCACTGCCCCCTTCCTTTGCACCCCTTTGCCCTCACGGCGGCTGCGCCCCCCCGGCCTCCAGCCCCCCCAGTTTCTCCACCGTGCCGGCTCTTGGGCTTTAACTTTCCCTTTCCTCGCGTGATTTACCTGTTCCGACAGCGAAAGGCGCCTGCATTCCTCAGCCCAGCCCAAGCCCCCCTGCACCTTCCCCGGCCGCCCAGGGAGCCTCGTCGCCTTTCGGACTCTGCTTTCTGCAAAGTCCCACCCAGCTTTTCCAGTGCTTTTCCCCAAAGCCGTAACTGGGGGAGTTCAGCCCCCATGGGACAGCCCCATCCCATGGCTTGGCCGTGCCCCGCTGCAGCAGGGCGCTTCCCGCCGCTTCCCACTCCCTCCATGTATTTTATTTTTGGGGTGGGGGTGATTTTTCTTCTTTCTTGGCCCGGCTGGGGGCTTTCAGCACCTTTACTGGACGGCAAAGCCTGTGCAGAGCCAGGGCGCAGTGAGGGCCCCCAGTCAGCGCCTCAGGCCGGGGGGGGGAGGGGGAAAACCCAGTGCTCCCCCTCCCCAGATGTTTGGTAAACACGCAAGGGTCTCCCCAGCAAGCTTGCACTCGAAATGGGGCCCTGGCATATGGGGACCCTCCCAGTGCCCCACCGCAAAATGCAAAACCCTGGAAGCAAAATCCCAAGCGCCAAATGCCAGCTCCCAAATGCCAAACGCCACATGTGTCCGTCCCCCAGGTGTGACACCCCACTACAGGACGCCCAGCGTGGCGCTCCAAATGCGAGATGCAAACCCCCGAGCGCGACGCCCTGCTGCGAAATGCCGAGGCAGCGCCCCAGTGGTGAAATCCCAAATGCAAACTGGGGCTCGCAGGGTGCTGGACCCACGCCCAGCATTTGACCCCCCCCCTGCCGCGCTGCGGCTGCTTCCCCGAGCTGTGGCACCAAGCCCGGGCGCTGGTGGGGGGACCGAAATCCCCTGGGAGGCAGCCACCCTGCGGTGGGGGAGGTGGGGGTTATCTCAGGGGCTGAGGCTTTGACACTTGGGTGAGAGCTTGGCAAAATCCCCTGGGAAGGAGACAGATGGAGGGCAGAGGGGGAGCTGTGAAATTTCCCACGGGGGCTCCCCTCCCTGTCCACCCATCCCGTCAGTCCCATCAAGGAGGAGGGCGGAGGAGGAGGAGGAAGGGGGAGGTAACGCGGTGGGATTCATTGGGCCGGGCTCAGAGGGCTGGAGGAGCTTGCTGAGCCCGGGATGAGCTGAGCTGAGCTGAGCTGAGCTGAGCCCAGCGGCCGGCGGCATGGAGGAGGCAGCGGACGCCTACACCTACGGGGACAACGAGACGGAGTGCGAGTACGCAGAGTGGGGCCCCTCGCTGGCCCTGCTCCCCACCATCTACCTGCTGGTCTTCCTGCTGGGCACGGCGGGCAACGGGCTGGTTCTCTGGACCATCTTCAAGGGCGGCCGGGACCGCCGGCGCTCGGCTGACACCTTCATTGCCAACCTGGCTGCTGCCGACCTCACCTTCGTGGTCACCCTGCCGCTGTGGGCTGCCTACGCCTGGCTGGGCTACCACTGGCCCTTCGGCACAGCTGCCTGCAAGGTCAGCAGCTACCTGGTCTTCGTCAACATGTACGCCAGTGTCTTCTGTCTGACGGGGCTGAGCTTTGACCGCTACCTGGCCATCGTCCGGCCCCTGGCCACCGCCAAGCTGCGCTCGCGGGTCAGTGGGCTGGTGGCCACAGTGGCCCTTTGGGCACTGGCGGCTCTCCTGGCCCTGCCAGCCCTGGTGCTGCGGTGGGCAGCCGCCCTCGGGGGGGACACCAAAATCACCTGCTACATGGACTACGGGGGCCTGGCCGCCCCCGGGACGGAGGGTGCCTGGGAGGTGGGGCTGGGGCTCTCCTCCACTGCCCTGGGCTTTGTGGCCCCCTTTGCCGTCATGCTGACCTGCTACTTCTTCATCGCCCGCACCGTGGCCAGCCACTTCCGCCGGGAGCGGGCCGAGGGGCCCCGCAAGCGCAAGCGCCTCCTCACCATCATCACGGTGCTGGTGGCCACCTTCGGGGGCTGCTGGTTGCCCTTCCACCTGGTCAAGACCCTCTACGTCCTGATGGACCTTGAGGTGCTGCCGTGGTCCTGCAGCCTCCACGCCTTCCTCAACAACCTCCACCCCTACTGCACCGGCATCGCCTATGTCAACAGTTGCCTCAACCCCTTCCTCTATGCCTTCTTCGACCCCCGCTTCCGCCATGCCTGTGCCGCCCTCCTCTGCTGCCGGACCCCTGGCCCTGGAACCGAGCGCTCCGCCAGCTACTCCTCGGGGCATAGCCACCCAGCCGGTGGCAAGGGGGGGCCGGTTCCAGGGGGCAAGCTGGACCCTGCCACACAGGAGACGCTCTTCCGTGCCTGACCCCCCACCCCCAGTGCCCCCTGAGCTGGTCTCCTTGGGGGGACACCACCACCTCCTCCTTGCCCCAGAGCCTGGCTTGCTTTGGGGACCCCCCTCCACTGGAAAGCCCTGCTGGTGGGAAGGGGAAACTGAGGCAGGGCCTGGGCGGACCCCGGGAGGAGCCCCTGGGGGGCTCGGGCAGGGGTGGCTTCCCCCAGCACTCGCAGGGCTTTGGATTTTGTGACAAATAAATGAATTTTGGTTAAAAAAGGAGCAGGGTGTGCGCAGTTCCCTCTGGGGGGGATGGGGAGGGAGTGGGGTTGGAGAAAGATGTGGGATGGGGTGGCATGGAGGGGTGGGGGGTGGTACGGCTGGGTTTTAGTCTGTCTGTGAGTGTGGGGGGGTGTGCCTCTGTGTGTCTGTGTGTGTACTATGTCCCTGCACCCCGCGGCTGCCTGTGTCCCCTCCTGGGTACCCTCTGCACCCCCATGGCCCCCGCTGGGGGCTCAAGCCTGGGGCAAACTCTCCCTGGCCTCTTACCCTAGCATCCACTTTGGGAAATGCAAAAATTCCCATCCCAACGCATCCGAGCATCACAGTGCAAAGGGGTGTGGGTGTTTTAACACCAAAAAATGCCCTCCCCAGTTGTCCTGCCACAGGGTGGGCTCACGCCTACCCCAGCCCCCCCTGCAGCTCTGATTGCATCAGGCAGCCACCCTGTCCCACCAAATCCCATTTTCAGGCTTTTCTCCTCCTTATCTGGGGTCAGGACAAGCCCCGGGTGACTCAGCCCCGTGGCGTGAAAAGGGGCCGCTGATGCTACACCCAAAACCCAAGGGATGGGGACAAGGGGCCACCTGGGTTTGGGCAGGGGGTTTTGGGGTGCAGGGCAGGACAGCAGCCCACGCTGACCTGGGACTTTGATGAGCCACCAAATGGCTCCTCTCCCATTTCCCGGCCCCCGCCACTTCCTGAGGCTTCGCTCTAAATAAATTTTCCCCCTATTTGTTATTTTCATCCTTCATTTACTTGTAATGAACTATCCTGTTGCCTCAGCCTTTGTTCCCACTTGGAAAGGATGCGGGATCATTACTGGGTTCCTTGGGAAGCTTCCCGTCGGGGCGGGGTGGGGGGTGGGGGGCGCTGATAAACTTCCCACTTGCTGCCACCTAATTTTGGGAGGCAGCCCAGGCAGAGTCATCCCTCCTCAGGGATGCTCCTTTGTCTTCACAAGGTAAATAGAGGAGGTGGCCGACGGGGGCTGTGCTTTGGGTAAACCGCCTGGCACAGAGGCTTGGGAGCCCATGGTGGCTTCTGTCCCCCTGGCTGGGGATTTTTGGGAGGTTCCCCATGGTTCTGGTTTGGTCCAAGAGCCAGGGTGGTGGAAATGCTGCATCTGGGGCTGTGGCCCCAAGGGAAATTTGGGGAAGGAGCCTGTTTACATTTGAGGTGCCTTCCAGGCTCTCTTGCCCTGGAGAGACCCCTTGACACCGCCCATCTGTCTGTCCATCCATCAGTCTGTCTGTTCATCCATCAATCCATGCCTCCCTCCCTCCCTCCCTCCCTCTATCAATCCATCCTGCCAGCTCCTCATCTCCCTATCCCTCCCCTCATCCCTCTGTCCTACCACCCCTCCATCCCTCCATCTACGCATCCATCCCTCCCTCCCTTATCCCCTCCATCCCTCCATCTCTTATCCCCTCCACCCCTCCATCCCTTATCCCCTCTACCCCTCCATCCCTTACACCCTCCATCCCTCCCTCCATCCCACCACCAACCCCAAATGACCCAGCACTAAAGGGGGTGATGGGGCCCCCGTTTTTTGGCGAGGAGCTGGCGAGGGCAGTTTCCTCCCCGGCGTGGCGGCTGGGCGCGGAAATGGCTGCAAGGCGCCCTGCCAGCGGAGACCGGAGCCACCGACTTTCTATCTGCCTCTTGGAGATTTCCCTTTCCCTTCCAGGAGGGAAATGTTCAGCTGAGGAGTCTCTGGGGGGAAATGCGGGGACACTTCAGAAAAAAAAAACAAGGCTGGAGCCGGGGGGGGAAGGGGCAGCGGGGGCCCAGACCACCCGTCGGAAGGAGATAAGGAAGGTGTTGCCTTCCTGCGGCAGCGCAGCAGAGGAAAGATGAGGAGAGAAGATAGAGGGGGGACAGCCGAGGACCGCGGGGAGGGGGGATGGGGAGCGGGGCCCTGCCGAGACTGGGAGCATCCTTGGAAATCCCTGGGAAGGCTGGGGAGCAGGGGGTGCGCTCCCTTGGGGTGAACCTAGGGACCCTCCCTCCTGAAAAAGCGATGCTGCAGCTGCTCCATCCCGCCACGGGGCCAAGCTTGGCTGGGGCCCGTGGGGCGCAGCCAGGTCACCCCAAATCCCGTGCGGCAGGGCCAGGGAGCTGGGAAGGAAGGGGGCTGTTCTGCGAAGGGACTCTTGGTTGGAGCTGGGGGGGTGTGGGCTCTGGAGGGAGGCGCGGGGTGATGGATGAACCGGGACTGGGATGGGGATGAGAGCCAACCCCCCCCACACACCCCAGGGATCTCCTCAGCCCCGAGCTGCGTTTTCAAGCCACCAAACGGCGGAGTGGCAGATTCAGCCCCCCCCACTGCCCGGGGGGGGCTGGTGACATGATTTGGCATTACGCTGGGCTGGGCTGACGTCCCCAGGCGGCCCCTTTGAAGTGACCTCCTTGTTTACAGCTGCACTCATGCGTCCCACCCCAAAGCGAGCAGAGGGGGGACCCCGCATCCCCGCGCCGCAGTGGGGAGGGGGGGTCCTGCTCCGGTTTGCACTGGGAAAACGTGGCTTTGCCAAAGCCGCGCAGAGCTGCTTTCGCAGAGCCTGCGGCGCAGGAATAGCTGGGAAAATAACGGCGGGGCAAGGGCTGCCGGCTTTCGGAGGAGGCGATGGAGGGGGCTCATTTTGGGTGGTCCCTGGCCCCCGGTCTGTGTCCCCGAGGGCGACCCATCCAAACTTTGGCCCCGACACCCCCTGGGGGGGATGATTTTCCCCGTGTCAGGAGAAGAAAAAGCTTCAGGTGGTTGTGGGAAGTGCTGGGGGCTCTGGGGAGGCAGAGCTCAGGCTGCCAGTAACGAGGGAGGGGATGGAAGAGAGAAAATGGGGTGAAGCGGCAGGGGAGAGTTTGGGGTTTCTCCCCTCTCCCACGCTTCTGGAAGTTCAAGCGTGAAGGGCTCAGGAAGAGCCGTGGCGTGGGACCCCTGAGGGCCCGCTGGCCCCCGCACCCCTGCGTGACCCTGCCGGGCTGGGGAGGGGCGGAGGGAGGAGGAAGGACAGAGAAAAAGGGGTGGAAAAGGAGGGGGGGGGGAGTTTGAGAGGTGGGGAGATTGGGGAAGGGAGGTGGGGATGGAGTACATGGAAGGATGGCTGGCTGTGCAGCTGGATGGACAGATGGACAGAGGTGTTGGGAGGGAGGGGGGGAGGGTGTAGAGGGATGGGTGAGAGAATGGATGGGTGGATGGGTGGATGGGTGGATGGGTGGATGGATGGATGGGCGGATGGACAGATGGACAGGTGTTGGGAGGGAGGGAAAGATGGGTGCATGCATGGAGGAATGGTGGGATGTCTGGCAGGATGGACAGACGGAAGACTGGGGAGATGGGTGGGTGGATGGAGGGATGGGTGGAAGGACAGACGGACAGACGGGAAGTTGGGGAGACGGGTGGGTGGACATGGGGTGACATTTGAGGTGGGCTGGCTGGCTGCAGCAGTGAGGGAGAGTGGGGGGTTGCAGGGGTGCTGAGCTGCTCCCCCTCTGCTGCTGCCCCGGGGGTGGGCAACAGGGTCTGCCACCGTCCCACCCGGCGGCTGCCCCCCACCCGCTCCCCCGGGGCTGCCTGTGCCGCCCGGCCTCTGGCTCTGGCGAGTGGAAATGGCCCCCACGTCCCCCCTGCCTGCCCAGGCCTGGGGCGGGAGGGGGTCCTGGGGCGCGAGGTGACACGGAGGTGACACGGAGGTGACACGGAGGTGACCCGGCTGCCGGCAGCTGGGCCCCGCTGGGGCCGGGAGATGTGGCTGGAGGAATAACAGGAAGCGCCAGGAGGGAAAACAGGGATGATGCCTTCTGCAGGCCGTGGGCCACCGCCTCCCCTGGCCCCGTGGCCCCGCACGCGCGTGGCCCCGCTGCATACGCGTGGCCCCGGCCCGAGCCGCGCTGCGCTGATGCTCTTTATTGGTGAGGTTTGGCTCTGAAAAAGTGCTCGGTGATTTACAAAAGTCCACGGCTATAAAATGTGCTCGTACAAAGCCCGGGGGGGTCAGGGTTTTCCCCCTTTGCCTTCCCCACTCACTCACGGATGAAGAGAAGCGGGGGGAAAGAGGGAAGGAAGAAGGAAAGAGGAAGGAGGAGAGGAGGGAAGGGAACCACAAGGAGAATCAAAAGAGAAAACGCTAGAAAAAGAGAAAGAAAAAAGGAGAAAAGGAAAAAAGAAAAAGAAAAAAGGAAAAGGGGGAGGAGGGCGAGGGTGCGGCCGAGGGTGCGGCGAAGGGAAGCGCAGCTGAGAGCAGGGCAGGGTGGCCGCCCCGAGCCCAGGTGCTTCCCGCAGGGCAGGGGGTGGCTATGCCATGGGGGCACCCACGGTGGGTCCTGGCACCCCCAGCCGGCGGGCAGAAGCTGGCAGAATGCGGCACCCAAAGGTGGGTCCCTGCCCTCCCCGCAGTGGGACGGAGCGGAACACCAGGGCCTGGCTGATTTGGCTTCGGAAAGAGGGAAAATGGGTCTGGCTGGAGAGCTGCGCGCTGGGGAGCGGCGATGGGTCGCTCGTCCTCCGCTGTCCCAGCGCAACGGAGGCAGGAGCTGCCGGTGGAGGGAGGCATCTGGTCCTCGGGGTCCAGAGGGTGTGTGTGTGTGGGGGGGGCAGACTTACCAGGAAGGAAAGAAAAGGAAAAAAAAAAAAGAAGAAAAATAAAGAAAAAAAGAGGCCAAGTGCCCCTTCCCAGGCTGCAGATCTGGGGGCTGCTGGGGGCCGCTGCCCTCCTGTGGGCTTGGGGGCGCAACCTTGCCATGGGTCCCAGCTCACCATGGGTCCCAGCTCGCCGTGGGTCCCAGCTCCCATGGGTGCAGCCCGGCCTCCCGCAACTCGGGGTGGCCCATCACAGGCCACCTGGTTTGGCCCGGGAGCTGGCAGGGGCCCAGACGGGGTCTGACCGCCGGCACAGCACCAGGGGTGATGCCGAGCTGCGCACCCAGCCTCCTGCCGCCACGCTGCTAGCAGGGGTCCCAGCCCTGGGAGCTGCTTGGCAGTGGGGGGTGGCATCACCCAGCCAGCACGTTGTCTCGTTTTTCCCTGCTTCATCCTTTTTTTCTTGGTTGGTTTGGCTTTAAACTGCCCCCACATTGACACCCTACCTCCTCACCCGGGGAAAGGCGCGGTGAGAAAACAAAGCAGCTCACAGGCAGACCCTTGGGAGGAGCCGAGCCCCCGCCGCCCCGCTCCCCTGCCCGACACGCTGGCCGTGGGACCGGCCACGAAGGCGGTGTGAAGCGCAGAGATGGGGCCGGCGGCCGCCCTGGCCAGACAGAGGGGTCGTTGGATTGCTTTTTGTTTTTTGCTTTTTTTTTTCTTTTTTGACTCTTTTTTTTTTTGGCACTCCTTTCTCCTCCCAACCTTCCCACCTTGGCAAGGCAGGGACGAGACGACAGGGTCCCCTGGGCCCCGCTCAGTGCCTGGTTTGGCCCCGAACCTGCGCGAGACTTTGGAGGAGAAAGGCAAGGACCAAAACGTGGCCGGGAAAGCCGCCCCTGGGAGATGTTGGCAGCCCAGCCTACCGCTGGGTGCCACGGCCCCGGTGCTACCTTGGCATGGCCCGGTGTCACCGGCAAGGCGCAGGCGTCCCCCAGGTGCCTCCTGCAGGAGTGGTGGTGCCGAGCTGGGTATGGGCCCCCCCTTGCTTTTTGGGGAGGCTGGAGAGTGTGGGCAGGATTTGAGGGGGCTCCACTGGTGCTGCTTTTGGGCTGAAAGCGGGGATTTCCTCGGTTTCCCCCCAGGATGGGCGGCCGACATCCCCCAAGGCACACGCATGCCACTTTGGGGGGTCTCTCTCCCAGGCAGGAGGGGTTGCTCCCTGGCTGCAGCCCCCGGCCCCCATTGACCGGCACTGCGCCAAGGCTCCCGTGGGACCCCTACGGGACCCCTTGCTGCCGCCTCCACTGGTCCTGGGTAGCAGAAATGCAGGGGCTGTCCAAGCTGACGGTGCTGGGGGGGGGGGCAGAGGGGGAGGCAATTTCGAAGGGTGCCCGCTGGGGTAAAAACTCCTCGTTTTGGGGCAAAAGAAAAGAGGAGGCATCCCCCGGTCTGTCCTGCTGCAGCTGGGCTGCTGTCTTGGGGGCCGCCCTGGCACAGGGGGGCAGCAGGAGGGGACGAGGACAAGGCACAGTCTGGCGTCCCCACCAGGGTGGCCGGGCCAGGGGGACGTCAGCGGTGGTGGTGGTACCTAAACGTCCTCGTCCTCGCTGGCCTTGCTCCAGCGGTGGCAGCAGTTGGCGGTGATGCCCAGCAGGAAATTGGTGGCCACCGAGGCGATGGAGACGACGAAGCCGACGAAGGCGATGAAGAGATAGTCATCCAGCGTCAGGGTGAGGTGGCAGGCCTGGAAGCTCTCCTCTGTCAGGGAGAGCAGGGGGGCCCCTGCCACCTCGGGGGGGGCCCGGCACTCGGCCAGCTGTGAATCTGCCAGGGAGATCGGGGTCAGGGTCGGCTGCCGGGCCCCGGAGAGGGGGGCAGCGGTGGGGAGCATGGGGGGGGGAGGTCAGGACAGGCGTCACCTACCCGAGGCGCAGCGCTGGATGCGTCCCCGCAGCCACTTGAGGAAGGGCTCCATGGCGCAGCCGCACACCCAGGGGTTGCCCCCCAGGCGCAGGCCTACCAGCCCCGGCAGCCCCTCCAGGGCGTCGAGGCTGATGGCTGAGAGCCCCCCATGGCTGAGGTCCAGCTCCCGCAGCTGGGCCAGCCCCCGGAAGGCCTGGGGGTGCACGCGCCGCAGGCCGGGGTTGTGGCTGAGGTCGAGGCGCAGCAGCCCACTGGCCTCCAGGAACATGTCGGCCGCCACCAGGCTGAAGTTGTTGTAGCTGAGGTCGAGGTGGGCCAGGCGCCGCGCCCCCAGGAAGAGCCCAGCCGGCAGCGCCGCCAGCGAGTTGTTGCGCAGGTCAAGGGCCCGCAGCTGGCCGTAGCAGGCCAGGTAGCCCGGCGGGATGCTGGTGATGCGGTTGTGGGCCAGGCTGAGGTTGCCGGTGTCCAGCGGCAGCTCGGGGGGCACCGAGAAGAGCCGCTGCCCGCTGCAGTCCACCGCCTGCCCGCGGCACGTGCACAGCACCGGGCAGCCCGCCCCGGCACCCACCGCCACCGCCGCCGCCGCCGCTGCCGCTGCCGCCACCAGCCAGGGGCCCAGCAGCATGGCGGGGCGGCGGCGAGACCCCACCCGGCGGGCGCCGGCGGGGAGGCCCGGACCCTCACGGGGTGGCGGGGGCCATCCCGCCGCGGGGAAAGGGCCGCCCGCCCGCTCACACCGAGGGCCGCTGCCGGCGGTGGTCGGGAGCGGGGCCGGGCTCCGAGCTAGCAAAGTGGCACTCCCGGCATCCCGGCGGCATCCGGGGGGCACGCTAAATCCCCCCCTGGGGGCACGGCTGTCTGCGAGCCCCGGGGCACCGGCGGGGCCGGCGTCGGGCCGCTTTCGGCCGCCTGCGAGGAAGAGGGGTGGGAGAAAGCCGTGCTAGCCACACGCCCCGCTGGGGGGGCCGCGGCTTGTGCAGCCCAGGGCGGCAGCGTGAGGGACCCGCACCCTCTCTGTGCCCCCCACACCGCGGCCACCCCACTTCTCCAAGCCACCCCCTCCACCCTGGGGATTTCAGCCAAGAAAGAGCCCCCCCAGCCCCACTGACCTTGGTCAGCCCATCCTGACCAGCGGTGGGCAGAGCCAGTGATGCCTGGTCCCCAGCCCCCCTGCCAGCCCCCCGCTCAGCCCTCCCTGCCTGGCTTCCACGGGGACAACCCCCTCCCCAGCCCCCCCCCGGGGACCCCCCCAGCACAGCATTCCCGCCACCCGGCCTCCTCTTGCCCCCCGCCGCCTGGCCATCTTTGCTCTGGCTGCCCTCACCCGTGCCCTCCCCAGCTCCATCCCCTCCCCACCACCCCATCTCACAGGGGTGGGGGGGACGCACCGCCGCCCCCCCTTCCCCACAGGCCCCCCCATCCCTTCAGCAGCCACTGGGGTACTCACGCCAGCCAGGGGATGAGCGGGGGCTCGGCTCCCCACCGCCGCCAGGCCTGGGCGCTGAGGTGGGGGTCCCCAGGTGGCCGCCCTCGCCCCGGAGGCTGCCAAGTTGGGCGAGTGGCTCCCGCAGCTGCGGCCAAGGCTGCTGCCGAGCCTGGCAATGGGAACAGGTCTTTCCCCACCTCCTTCCTCCCCTCCTCCTCCTCGTTCTCCCTTGTCTCTCTCTTTCTCTGTCTCTCTTTTTTTTTTTTTCCTCTTTTTTTTCCTTGAGGGCCAGATACTGACGTGTCGGTGTCTCTTAGCAACTGCCTCCACATCTCTGAGCAACAGGAGAGCGGGATGCGGAGCCGCCGGAGCGATGGAGACGGCGGAGGGTAGAAATGCCCCCGCCCCGGGGACACCCCAGCCAGGGCTGGGGGGGGGGACGGGATCCACACCCAGATGAACGAGGCGTCCGAGCAGGATGGAGCGGGGTGAGGGGTGGCATCCCGCCCCCTGCCATGGGCCCCCAGCCCTCCCCGCACCCCCCAGCCCTGGGAAGCATCTGCCGTGGGATGGGGTGAATCAGGGTTTCCCAGGCTCTGAAAACAGAAACAAATGATGTATGGGCAGAGGGGGAAAATCAGGCAGCGGGGATGGCACCGGGCGTGACGCCCCCGACCACTTTCTCCCCGGTGTGCCCAGGCCGCAGGGACCGGCTGGCCCGCGGGCCGCAGCGGTGGTGGCTGCGGCAGGGACGGCTGCATTTCCACATAAGAGCCTGCCGACCCTGGCGGCACACAAAGCCCCTCCAGCCTGCCACAAATGTGGGGTTTGTTTTGGAAAGCGCCTGGGGTTGATGCCGATTGCTCGGCTCCACACGAGCTGGGAGATTCTGTTTCCCTTCTCCTCCTGGATGGCGAGGGGGCACAGCGGGTTTCAGCAAGCTGCCCTCCTCCCTGCAGCTGGCTTTTTAGCGGGCAAGCAGCCCTTTCGGATCGCAAGGGTGCTCGTGTTCTGCTCTGGAAATGCTGCAGCACCACAACGATGGAATTTTTGGAGAGGAGGCACTTTCCAAACACAGCCTGCCCACGTTTGGGGTGGGGAATTTCCTCCGTTTAATTTTCTCCTGCTGCTTTCATGGAGTTGCTCCTTCTCCCAGCTGCCACCGCCGGCCGGATCCGGGTTCTTCAGCAGCATGGCCGGGGGCTGTTTGCTCCCCGCGTTCCCGTGGGGCAGCTCCTCACCGGGATTGCAGCCGCCTCTCCCCATGGCGGGCATTAATTGGCGCTGCGCGTAGCCCGGGCTCCCAGCAGGCTTCAAGGGAAACTCCAGGAGCCGGATACACCCAGACGTGCCGGGAGCCAGCTGCGGCTCCAGCAGACGCTTAATTAGAGATAAGACTCGAGCCTGGCTGCGGATGTCTTCCCAGCATCTATTAGCACTGGGTTTTTTTCCACAGCGATCCCCACCCCCAGCATTTTGGGCTACATTGGCAGCAAATAAACCAGAAAATGACCCCGACCGGGGTGTGTTCACAAGGGCCCTCGGGGCCCAGCGGCGCAGCAGAGCTTGGTTCGCAGCCCCCTCGCCACCCCCCCGGTGGTCTCCGCCATGGGGACACCAGCGTGGCAGCGGGGCAGTGTCCCTGATGGAGCTGCAATGCCCTCCTGGGGCCGGGGTTAGGATGCTCGTCTTTCGGGTGGGAAGGGGCCTGGGCTGCCCTCCACCAGCCCACCCACGGAGCCCCCCTGCAAGAGCCCAGCCCCACCAAAACGGCATTTCTGGGACAGACCCACAGGCGGGAAGGCGCTGCCTTTCCAGACGATTGCTCCAAGCTTGCTTCCAGCCCCCCTTTCCAATTTATCTTCCCCCTCGCCCGCAGCCGGCTCTCGGAGGCTCGGTCCCGCTTGCTCGCAGCCACCGGCTGAGCTCGCCCTGAGCCCCGGTCCCCTGGGATGGCTCCAAGGTGCCCGGCTCGGTTAACCCCCCTGTATCCAGGGCGCTCAGCCTCTGATAGCCTCCCCTTGGTTAATCCGCATGCAATCAAGCGCTGGGGGGGAGGAGGAACTGAGAAGAGCGGTGGCATCCTCTTCCTCTGCTGGTGGGTCAAAGCTGTTGGTCACCAACGGGAGCTCCCCCAGCCGCCTCGGCACATCGGCGGGCAGCACGGCACTCGCTTCATGGCCTGAGACAGCGGCGGGACACAGGGCCTAGGCTCCCCGCAGCGTCCCACTGGCCCCCGGCACAGGCTCTCACAGTCCCCAGCCAGGCGGATCGGCTGCTGTGATGGGCAGTGCCTCTGGCCCCTCAAAAATAAATAAGGGTCACTGTGTCTGTCTCTACTGCTGGGACCCAGGCACGAAGCGGGGCTATGGGTGACGCTGGTGGGTGTACGCCTTCCCGGGCTGGGGAGCCACGGGGAGAGCCAGGGGAGGAGGGCTTGGGGGCATCGCGAGTCCTCTCCTGACCCCCGCTGCTGAGCGTGCCCCCGGGTTTCACCAGCCGCTGGCTCCTCCCAGAGGAGCGAAGCTGGCTGGTGGCACAGCCGGAGGGCTGGGGTTGCAGTGAGGGATGAAGGGAGGCCCCGTCCCTGCGCCTCTGCGAGCGGCACCCGTCAAACCGCAGCCTGAGTTTCCCCGGTGGGGCAGGAAGTTCACAGGAAGGGCTCCTGGTAAGAGTCACGGGCTGCGGCTGTGCTGAGCAGCCAGCACAGCACTGAGCAGCAGGCACAGCATCGCATGGCTGGCACAGCACCCAGCAGCCAGCACAGCACCCAGTGGCCGGCACAGCACCACACGGCCGGCGTTGGGCACCGCAGCCTGCCCAGGGCTGGGCCAAAGCCCCTTGCAGGCGCTGCCGGGCAGAGACGAGGCAGGGCCAGCTCCTGTCCACCCCACGAAACCTCGCTGCATCCAGGATGCTCCAGCTCCTGCGCTGCTGACATCTGAGCAATCAAACCCACGCTGAGCAGGCCTGGCTCTGGCCTTCAGCTTACCCAGCACCACCCCCGTACATTAGCCCAGTCCTTTGCTTTTTTTTTGTAAATGCTCTACAGCTGTTAATGAGCTTGCGCTAATTTAACCCAGCCTGGATGGCTGCGCGGTGAGATGGGTGGAACTCAGGGCACGGGGCGTGTGCTGGGATCCCGGCAGCAGCGGGGTGCTGTCTGGCTCCTCTTCGGGTCCCTCTCCGCCTGGGGCACGTTCCTCCTGGGCTGACACCCTGAGCTGGTGGCAGATATCCCAAACCTGGCTGGAAAGCTGCCCAGGGAGGTGGTCGAGTCTCCATCCCTGGAGGTATTTAAAAGAAGGGCAGATGAGGTGCTTAGGGACATGGTTTAGTGGTGGGATGGCAGGGTTAGGTTAACAGTTGGCCTTGATGATCTTAAAGGGCTTTTCCAACCAAAGCGATTCTATGATTCGATGATTCTAACCCGGAGCAGCTTTCGGAGGCGTGTGGGGCCAAGGTTGGGCGTTACAGCCTCGAACACCCTGCGCTTGCCCTGACAGCTCTTGCTCCCTTGGGGTTCATCCCGGCACTGCGGGGGCACGGCCGTGCCAAGGGCGGTGGGAGCGTTCCCCAGGGGATGCTTGGGGTTTTCTCTGTGAACGCTGCTCGCGTCAGCCCCGCTCGGCCGGAAGGAGCTGCAGGTGGGGCAGCGCCTGCTCTCAGCTCCTTTCCACGCCGCCGCGCTGTCGCGTCCCGCAGTCGCTTCAGAGGCATTTTTGCTATTTCAGGCTCAGAAAGAGCTGGGGTTTTGGGTTTTTTTGGTTTGCACCTGCATACACATGAGGCCTTGCTGAGGGCCCCGGGAGCTCGGCCACCGCGCCCCTGCCCACCCGTGCCCTCCCCTCAGCGCCCGAGAGCCTTTGGCAGCCTGACCCGGCGCGGTTCCGCTGCTTTGCGGCCGCTTCTCGCTGCCGAGAGCGTGCAAACAGCCCAGGCTCAGCCTGGATTTTGCATCCAGGGTTGCTCCGCAGCCTGCACCTTCCCCCGCCTCGAGGTCTGATACCCCTATGGCAGCCTGACCTTTCAAAGCTTTTTGCTTGACCAAAAGGCCCATGATGGGACCCATTCCCACCGCAGGACTCTGCTGCCGTTCTGCGGGGATGCCAGCACCGAAGCTCAGCTCCGTGGTGGGATGAGTGTTGAGGGGGAGCAGCTAACGCCACCCCTGAGCCCCCACCTGGCCCAGCCTCGGCTCTTTGGGCTCACCGGCATGGCCCAGGCGGAGCTGGACGGGCCAGCAGCTGAGCCACCACAGCAGCCAGTCACTGAGGTCTCCGTGCCTTCAGCACAAGCCTCCACCGTGCTCTGGGAAGGGAGGAGCTGAGAAGAAAAGAGAAGAAAAGGGGACAGTAAAGGAGGTGCAGAAAGGATGTGAAGTGTGAGAACCTTGACCTGAGAGGGAAGGAAACTGCAGCGCGCTTTGAAAGTGAAACCCTGCCCGTACGGGAAATCGGGGCACCCGTGCAGCTCATCAGGTTTTGCCCCTCTGATGGAAGTCTCTGGCGCTCCCTCCAAACCCCTCCGGCTTGGTGGCACTGCACAGCGCGTCCCACGCAGCCCGAGGCAGCCTTGCTCGGGAACACCCTGGGGGGACGCCACTCTCCTGCTGAGGACAGTGCTCTCCTGGTGGGGACACTGCTCTCCTGGTAGGTCCATGGGTCACCTGGTGGGGCCACCACTCTGCTGGTGGGGACATGGGTCTTCCTGGGGGCGACACGGCTCTCTTGCTGGGGACACTACTCTCCTGGTGGGGACACTGCACTCCTGGTGGGGACTCAACTCTCAGAGCAGGGACTCTGCTCACGTGGTGGGACACAGCTCCAGCGAGGTTTGGTGGCAAGTCCCTGGGCTGCTGCCCCCTGGCTCCTCATGCTCATGACGGAGGGGGCGGTTTGGGCTGGGGGCACAGCAGGAGTGTAGCAGGGACGATGGTGCCTGGTTGGGACTGTCCAGCCCCACAGTCCCGGCCCCCGGGGAGTGGAGCAGGGAGGATGAGGCTGGGGGCAGCGGGGAGCACAGCTCCCCTGGGACAGAGACAGCACAACCAGGATGGGACTGGGCTGTGGGACTGGGGAGGTTCCTTGTGGAACGGTTCCCCAAAACCTCGTCCCTCCCATCACAGGCACGGGGCCGTGTGTTAGCTGGGGGCCGGGGCTCTCCCCATGGGGGTGCGCAGCAGCAGGAACCTTGCCCCAAGCAGCAGTCCCCAGGGGAGCTCCCCCCTAGCTGGGGAGCTGCTGCTCCGGGCCCTGGAAGACCTCCCCAAGCTGGATTTTAAGAAATTTCGGGATGCACTGGCGCACGGAGACCTGCAGGGCAGGAGTTGCATTCCCTGGGGGAGGCTGGAGAAGGCCAACTGGATGGATACGAAGAACCTGATGCTGGATTTCTACGGTGCGGAGGCGGCCCTGGATGTGGCGGTGGCTGTCTTGGAGCGCATCCAGCTCCGCAACGCTGCCGCCCAGCTCCAGGAAAGCAGGAAGAAAGGTGGGAACGCCAAGCGGCTCCCCAGTGTCCTGCGGGGTCCTGGGCACCCTGTCCTGGGGGTTGCGCCTGCAAGAGCCCCTGCTGGGGGCTGGGGGGATGCTACGGGAAGGGTGGTGGGTTGGGGGTCCCTGGGGTGGGGTGCGGGGGGGGCTCCTCCAGGGAGGAGATGGAAGA
>BOSO01006507.1:0-70333 GCA_018403395.1 Gorsachius goisagi
GATTGGAATGTGCTAGATGGAATTTATAGCTGTTGTTGCTGTTTAGCTATTAATTGCCAGGCTCCCACGCTTGCCGTGGGGCTCATGTGTCTTACTGTATATTAGAGTCTAGTGCTCATTAGTGGCTGCTTTTTGCTTTTGCTGCTTGCCGTACTGCTTATCATCTTACTCTGCTGTGCCTGGGAACATTTTGATAACTCACTTAAAGGAAGTCATGGAAGAAGTAAGTTTGTGACCTTTTGGAAAAAGTCTCTTTTGGGAGCATTTTCATATCAGGCAAGTACCATGTGTGTTCATCACCTTAATGTGTACCTGGCTGCTGACCTATCCTACAGAGGTCATCTGGGTCAGGTCTTCAGGCAGCTTTTCTTATCGGGGACCCCTGGTAAGCATCCGCTTGTTCTGCCCCTGGCTGCTATGCGATCTCTGTTTTCCCTCTGTCGCATGGCTCCCTTACTCTCTGAAGTGAATGCCAGCCAAAGGAAAAATATTGTATGGGAGATGGGGGTAAGGCAGAAGGGGCTTGCTCAAATGCAGTTTCCTCCTTCAGAGATATCTAGTTTCTAAACCCTCCTTTCTCTGCCCTTCTCAAGTGGAAATGTTTCCAGCTGACTGCCTCGTCCAGGTGTTAGTCCTCCTGTTACCTTTGAACCTTTGTAGTCTGCTGGACCTCCTGCTAGTGGTCAAGGCAGAGTTAAATAACCATATGGCTGCCTGCTGCTAAGCTCAGTTAGCTCGTCACTCACAACCTGAGCAGATGGTTGTGCTGCTCAGCCTTGAGAGACGCTCTCTTTTTCTTCTAAGAACAAATTAGCCCATGGTTGGAGACTCGTGGAAGTGTTTTTGTTGCTTGCTTTTTGTTTCTTGCTTATTTTCCCACATAAGGAAAGATCGCTGGGGCCTAAACATGTGTGTCAAAAGTAGCGTGAAAAACAGCAAAGTAATAGATGACTGTCACAACCGGAACCTTAATTTAAATATTAGTGTAAAGCCTAAACAAGCCTGAGATTTTTTTTTTTATAAATGTTCATTTTCAGCTACTGTATGTTCATTTACTCACCCACCTCTCAAGGCTCTGTCTGATTGTTTCAGGTTTACAGCATGCTTGGATGAATGTTATCATTCTTCTTTACAGGGAAGCAGGTTTAAAACCATAAGGGTTTTTTTAATCACCAACTGCTGGCCATGAGTGGCAAACCATGACTTGTCTTATTTGCCTGGATCTTTCATTTAAAGGGAAGAAAAAAACCTCACCTCTGCTGATGGAATAACCACTGTCCTTTTTTTCTCCTTCCTTGAGAAAGGAGTAGTTGGTTCTACTGCATCCTAAGCTTTTTTGACAAAATGGTAATTCATCACTGTTCATTTCAGCCACACTTCTGTAATCATTTCATATGTTTAGCAACAGAAAGGTAGATTAGGTGCATCCCTAGTGTTCTGTAATTGGAATTAGGGGCAAGAGGAAAATTATTTTCCTTGAAGGGAAAAAGTGTAAAGGGGATGCCTCCCTCTTCCTCTCCCCCCACTCCCTCTTTTTTCCTCCCCCTGCTTATTTTCCCTGTGAGTATACAGCACCAGTAGCTGGCTGAGGCCAGATCTTCAAAAGAACAGGGATTCTGAGGAGAAGAAAAGGCCAGAGAAATAGAAGAGGAAATACATTTTCCTTTAATGACACAAGTTAGCAGAAAGCCTTCTATGGACATCAGCAGATTGATGCAAGAACTAAGGGTATTATGATATTGATAGTTGAAGCAGTGGTGTTGAAGTAATTATAGTATAAGCATATAAAATAAGGTTTTAAAATTATTTTTGTCACATCTGGACTGTGTGTTTGCATGTGTCTATTTTTCCAGAATTTTCAGCTGTTGAAGTGAAGGATGCTTCCTTCCCCTTCCAACGAGGTTTCTCTTATGATCTTGAACATCTAAAGAAATCTTGTGAGAAGCTTAAAACCTAGTGTTTATGCAAAACAAAATAAGCCATTAGCTCTGCTCCTCAAGTTTTGTATCCCTTACTTGGTAGGCCATTACAATGGCATCATAGGGCACAAATAGATATGAAGAGAAGCAGAAAAAAGTCCTGCTGTACTCCAAAGTTAAGCATGCCCTTGCAAAGGAATTTCAGAAGAAGGGGAAGTGCTCTTAAATGCTTGTGGAGCAGCAGGTTCAAGAATAATTCCCTATGCAGCTGTCTGTTTCATAGTGGAAACAACTTGCATGAAGTAGAGAAATTGCACAATAAAAAAGATTTTATTAGCATGGCAAGGAAATTATGTAGGCTTTAAAGCTTGGCACAGTTGCCCCTACAATTTGTAGAATGAAGCATCCAGAGCTTTTGGAGTTTGAAGCATCTAGATAAATGTTAGTTTGTATTTGGACACTGCGGAAAGAACTGTCTTGTGTGAATTGAGTTACTCAAAAAGCAGCAATATTTGGCTTCAATGAGTAAGTACTTTCTGATTCCCTCCTTTTCCCCCATAGGATGCAAAAGGATAGATGCTTATTAGCAGAGATTACTAATCTACACAGTGAACCTTCAGTAGTACTGGAAAGAGCATACTGAATAAATAAAGGCTGGTTTAGATGCTAAGAAAGCTGTGTAAAAAATGTAATGTTGTCATTGAAATGACAGTTCTCTCCAGGTAAAACAGGCAGACTAACCAGGTGCACTTATCAGACATTGCTGCCCAACAATTTGCTTGTTTTATTTTCTCCAAGTGCTGAAAGTTTTAATTCTTTAGGGACAACAATTCTAGTGATATGTATTCTTTTCGCCTTTCCCCCCTTTTTTTCCACAATTCCATTTACTGCTGTTGTTTCTCAATTCCAGCTGTGTAACTTCATTGATCTACAAATCAAACCACAACCTTTCCCTTTCAATAAGGGGATGGGAAATAAAGCGGAAGGGTCTGAACAGCCAAATATTTGACAAGATAAACTGCTTGGATTTAGCATGAAAGAAGTTGTTAGGTTACAGCCCTCTTCTAACAGTATGAACATAGAATATGTTGGCATAAAGTAGCATCTTCTTGGCATTTGCATCAGAGAAGCTAAAGTTACACTGGTGCCTCAACATTCACTAATCTACACAGGAAATCTTTCCAGGTTACACTCTGTGGACCAAAACATCTGATTGATATAAGGGGTAGGTTCTCTAATGCATTCATGGCCTTTTTTTGCCATGAACAAGTGTGGATCTAACAACTTCTGGGAGTTTTCTACATTAGAACTAAACTTAGGGGATAAAAAATTCAGTTTTCTATAACACTAATGTCTTTTGTTGCCTTTCCCATTAAATTCCTAATGCTGTCAGGAAGAAGAGTAGTGCTACCACCTTAGCTATGTTAGCTTGCTGTTATACCTTTATAAATGCATCAGGATGAACAACTCATAGATATGGGGTATATGCATACAATTTAGCATAAGTCTTACTGTCTCTTTGTACTATACACCATATGAAATCACTGCCCTGTCAAGTTCTGCCACATGATTTTTGATTCTTATGTTTCTGAGTAGAATTCAAAAACTAACCTGCCCTTTTTGAAATACCATTTTCTGCAACTGCTAATGAAGAACTGTTTCTAGCTTAAGCCAATTTTCAACTGTTTTTCTGGCATGAACAGTTATTTATATGTTTCAATAAAAAAAACCTCAAAAGTTTTAATATATTTAACATGAGGGCACTTATGTAATAGTATCCTGATGTTACTAAAATTTGTAAGCAACTAATATACTAAAAAATTAGGGAGTCTTCAATCCTGTAGGAAATAAACTTTACTGAGTTTTTTATAAAGCTGAGAATTTCAGACACTAAAAGGGATAATAAATTACCTGAAATAAAAGGTAAGAGGACTTTTCTTCTATATGAGAAGGCTTGCTTGCCTCTGTCATTTGTCCATTTTCAGAACCCAAACCTGCCTTCAGCTTCTGATTCTTCTCCTCTTTAAAGGTCACACTGGATTTTCAACAGATTAAATTTATTCCATAATTGCTCAGAGCTGGAGACTAATAATGCATATATTGCAAGAAGTAATAAATGTAGTCAGCTGAGAAGATAGGATGCACAGAAGTATTAATCTAATTTCCTGAATATTGTATAAGAGTTTGTACTGGAATGAGAGGATCTGCTGGAAGCTGCAGATATTTCAGACTGCACAACAGGACACCAGCCTTTTGAAGTCTCTCAGCTGACTCTAGTTGACATGGTCTTCAAATTTCTTTTTCAGTGTGATTTTTAAATGGGGTGTAGTTTTAGTAGACATAGCTTCAATCACAGAAAAATGTAGTATTGTAGTGAGACTAGACTGAAATCTCGAGGAGCCTGAACTTTCCCAGCAACAGCTGTGGCCCCTGCTGAATTTTTAATTTCTATTGTGTGACTTTTTTTTTTTTCTTTGAAGCAAAATTCCTCTGGAGCAACATTATAATAATGCAATGTGTCAAATTGAAGTTAAATTCTATTTACAGCCATATACTCTTGAAGTGCTAGTGTAATTTCAAATATGGAACATGATCTAATGATTGAATTGGCATTTTTCTATTTTTCTATAAAGAATTTTGAAATAATTATTTGTATTATCTATCAGATTATAAACATCTATGTATTTTCCTTCTGTTTCCTGTTACCTCATTTGGGCCTTTTTTCACACATAAGGAAAAATGCTAGTAAATTTTGGAACATAACTGAGAGGAAAACCAGAGTTGGTGAGGTGAAAGAAAATATTCTGAACTCGGGCGATGTTCAGGGTGTTCCAGTATTTTCCTTCTTTAAAAAGAATGAACCTGATTTACAGCTTCTAAGGTCTGCAAATATTTTGTCTGATAAATTTGTTATCTTTTCTGCATAGCAGATAGAAACGTGTACCTAGATATATGGATTGTGCATGTGTGTTTACATATAAAACCCCATGACATTTGGTCATGCCCAAAGGACTGAATCTTTGGTTTACTCCTCTTCGGCTTTGTCTACCACGGTTCTGCTGTTAAGCAGCACTCTGGCGTGGCCTGTTGCCTGTTCAGTTGTGTCATGTGTGATCTTTCTTCTCTTCCATACATTTTCCTTTGTGACTTAGATGAAAGTCACGGGACTTGGAATAAGGTGTATTTTTCAGATTGAGAAGGGATCGCTAACCTTCTAGCTCGCAGATGCCTGGGTATTGGCGGGCAAACCCAGTACAATATTGTCATTTATTTCAGAGGCTAAAGGATGTGACTTCTTGCTTTGAAAGCACATAAAAAACTTGAAGAGTAATTTGTTTCCTTTTTTTTTAATGGCACTTGCTTTTGGAAATGAAGAATCTTATTCTGCAAAAATAGGATCTTGCGTTTGCGAGTGAGTAGATTAGTTTATATATCCAATGTTAATAAATTGAACAGCGCACTCTTCATGGAAATCCGTTACTCCACACTTAACTTTGGCATCACTCTTGTGAGTGGCAAAGGGACTTCTGTTTGACCTCTGCCTCTGACCGTTCCAGAGCCAGCACTTACAGCCACACGTGGAGTGCCAGCTGGTGACTGCAAAATCCAGGTGCTGGTGTCGGGAATGTATTTTTGCAGCTGTGCCATCTGTGTCTTTGGACATTTTCTTTTATTGCGTCTTAGCTGTCTTCACTGCTGGCTTTGCTGGACAGCAGAACAGCCTGTGGGATGTTTGCTGGGTCAAACAGTCCCTTGTCATCCTTGATGCCATTTGCATTGAATCACTCTTAAGTGAGAGCGATTTAACTCCATTTATGCATCATTTGAAAGTAACAGAACAGTTGGTCTTGAAATTCAGGAAGGCCACTGGGTGTGTTAAATATTACATAAACATGATCTGCTGTAGATTTTTTGCTCTGAAGATCATTTATAGGTCAGAAATCACCATCGTCTTGTCTCAAAGCACTTAATATAATTGTGTTATTTTATCTCTTTATGATTTGATAATATCTCTGAACCTTTTCCCAGAGCAAGTGGCACTGTTTCCTTAGCACCAAATGTTTTAGCAAAGGAATAACGGTATACTGGATTGTTAATGAAAAGAAAAACTAGCGGTTAAGAACATTCTTCTGATATAAAATAAAAAAGAAATACTAATTGGTTTGTTCATTGATAAAATTCTACCAAAAAAACCCCCCAAAACAAAACCCCCCAACACAGGTAAATTAGGATTTTCTGTGGTTTGAATTGCTTTCTGTTTTCCCCCACTGTGCTGGGGAATGTAGTTGTAATGTAAATACATCACTTAAAAATTAAATAGGCTTCTGTGACATGGAATTGTAAAATGTCCAAAAGTTCAGTGTTATAGTGCAAGTGTTCTCTGTCAGGAAAATATGTAATTGGAGAGTTGGACCAATTTGACAATTAAAAGTGATTGAGAACTTTTCTCAGAGGAGAGCTCTCTTTTAAAGTACTGGAAAACTGCCTGTATAATGTAAGGTAATACAAAGTTACGTGTTGGTGAGCTATCCAGATCAAGGCCCTCTTGTAAACTTTATGCGGCGCTATAAAAAAATGCTAAAGCTGGCAGTGAGTAGCAGCATGGGTCATACTCAGACCCTGTACTGAACCCCAGTGACAGGAAGGCAAAAGCCACCTTTTGCAGAGATGGGGACGAAGGCAACTGTGCTTTGTGATGACGGAGAGAGCAGCTGAGCAAGCCTCTCCACAGCCTGCTTCCACCCTGACCTGCAGGACACTTTCTCGGGGTGAAAAAGAGGTCAGTTCATTTTGCAAACTCAACAAGCCATTCAGTCCCCAACTTGTGTGCTGCGAGGGTGCCAATTAGTGGCAGCTGTATTGGTGGGGTTTGGGATGTGGACAGCTGGCTGCTCGGAGCTGAACCCAGACAAGCCTCTCCTTCCACATGGAAACAAAAAATTAAAAAGGAGGACAGCAACATACTTTTTTCTTTTTGGGCGATTAGTTTTATTCATTTTCATTTTCTCTATCATCTTTTGGTACTTACTTTTTTAAAAATTTCTGTTTATTGGCTTTATCTCTATGTGATATTCATTCCAGTGGAGCAATGCTGGTTGTGATATGTGCTTCAGCATAATATTCAAGATCATCTTGTCTAGCCAGGGCATGCTCATTAGCTAAGATTATGTTTAAATGGGCTAGATTAAGGAAGAAACTGGGAATCCTGTAAGAGCCCCAGTAAAAACTTTGGTTAGAAATTTTGAACATATTTTTTGAAGTGTGAGCTGAGCCAATAATTCAGTTCAGATCCTACTGACAGACCAAAAGTACAATTAAAGTATCTGAAATTATCTTCAGAGTCAGAAGAGAGGGCAAAGGTTGTAAGATGAATTACCCTCCTGTCCTTAGACAAAGTCTGTCTGGGTCATGTTTAGGAGGCTACTGTGGAGAGGCTTCTTTTACTGTCGCCCTTCTCTAAGTTGGAATTACTTTATCATTTCCTGTGCGAAGAAATGGAAAGTCTGATGTATAAAAAGGCGTCCGAGTTCTAATGACAAAGATTTTTCCTGAAATCTTTGCATTTCAGATTTCAAAAGATTTTTTTAAAAATCTTTGAAACACTCTGAAGGTGTTCTTTTTTCAAAAGGATCCTTGATAGAAGGAAGAAGTACACCATCACAAAGCTGTCTGTTTTGTCAAATAACGAGTAAAGGGAACTGGATCATCAGACTTGTTTTAGCCTCTACAGCAATGTAGCTTAAGTAAAAACAGTGAAAATACTTCTTTTTGGAACTTGGCAACCACACTGAAAAAAAGTAATAAGTAAAAGTACATATTACCTCATCTATAGGAAACCCTATAAACTGTAGCAGCTCCTTTAGGTTGTTCTGATGCCAAAGAACACATTTCAGACTTCATCTTGTGTATGAGTAAGATTTGCGAAGAGTTGACTGTTATTCAGTAAAATACCATTTCTCTGACTGGCTTCATCTCACCCCTACTGAAATATAATGCCTTGAGGCTGCCTATGTGGTAATTTTCACTGCAGTCTGTACAGTCTGTCTTTAGCTAGAAAAATACATATCTTGAAAAACTGCTATGGTTACATTCACTAACTTTTGTAATGCATACAGCAGTTCTGCCACAGAAACAAATCTTGCATCAGTAAGAGTGACAGCAAACAGATGACCTTTTCATGACTGTTTCAGCCTTCCATTGGACCTGTGTTCAGGACTCAAAGGGAGGATCCTGTAGAGGATATAATATCATCCAGAAAGCATTCTCTGTATATGTGCATGTATACCTGTATGTATCTATGTGTAGGTAGGGGCATTAAGAAATTAGAAATTACATCCATAATCCTAACATAGAGTTACAAATCTGGATGCTTCAGCTGGCCAGAGCATGACTGGCTGCCACATAATTTACTTTTATACTCACTGGGATGCACAATGCTTCCCTGCATGGTTTTTCAACAACGTGCTCTTCATAGCCAGGCTTGTATCATATAGCATCTACTTCTCACTCATCGCCTCACTTCGCTCTTATATTGTCTTTTCCATACTGGTGGTAATTTGAAGTCATCGGCCCAAGTTCTTCATGGCTTTATGATTGGACCTTTCAAGACCTTAGCAACGTTATCAACATGATGAGTCTCCCACTAAGAAAAATGAGCCTGTCACCTGGGGGCTTGAAGGCAATAATAGCTCAAAGGTCTACCTCTTGGCTCCTCATTGCCACCTCACTGGTGGGGCTGAAGCTCATCTCTGTTTTAGAAATGCTGCCTGTCCCAGAAAACTTAAATATTTTGCAGGAAAAAAAAAAGTATATTTGAATTTATGATAGCACTTGATTCTCTTTTTTTCTCCCATCTGCCAATTTTTACTCACAGCTGTCAATTCACATACACGTTTTAACTAGGGAAGGGTTAAGTAAGTGCCTTCCCATTTTTTATTTTTTTTTAATGTGGGATACTGTCACACTTCTGCAGTTAAAATTAACAAAGAAATTATATTGCTTGTTCTTTGAAGACTGTATATAGCACAGCAGCAGTGTTTAACCAGTGTTCACATGACTGTTTTAAGGAAACAAAGTTAAATCTGTTGTCAATAGGTGTCTATTTGCTAAGGAGGGGTCTGCAGATCCATTTCAGAGGGACAAGTTAGGTGCCAATAAATTGAAGAATGCTGAAAGCCACCATATTAGGATAGTGCACCTACTTTTCCATTGTCTTCTGCATTCAGGGCAGGAACTGGAGTAAAGGAAGTACAGAAAAAATGCTTGTAGCAAGAAGACTTTTGAAAGTGCAGCCTTTGAGTAGGCGTATTGTGAAGTATTTGATTTTTCTACTTTATTTGGTTAATGGTTGAAATAATTTCATTTTCTTTTTCATTAAAGATTTACTGTAGGAAAATTAAGTATTTTGCTTATTCTTGGTGTTGGTTTGGTATAGTCCCAGACTGCCCACAGAGGTTAGTTTCTGGGTTCATTCAGTCTTTAGCATTCTTCTTGGTATAGTGTGGCAATTAATGCTGAGTATCATGGTGAATGTTTTGTCCTGTAGAAAGCTACTCACTGAGAATCTGAAAATAATATTAATATAGTGTCATATAGTTCACCAAGCAGGAGTTATTAAATGCTTTGTTTATATAACATGGTTAGATAAAAAGATATAAAAGTTAATACCTCCATGTTCAGTGCTGCAATCCATCTCTCTTTGTATTAATGTGAAATTAAATTATGTGAAAATATAAAAATGCAAATGCATGCTAAATTTTGATCCAATATGACTCATAAAAGCTGAAATGAATTAGTAAATCTGAAGAGACGCAACATTTATTTTAAGCTTTATCTATAGTCTGGCTTAAGAATAACAGGTATCCTAGGCCTGTTAGGTACTTACAGTTCTATATCTTTGACCTCTAGGTAGTTGAGAAATTGGCATAACAGCTGCAAAGGGATAACTGATTCAAAATAAGATCTTCTGTACAGCTGTGGACACCCAAAAGTTTACCCATGTAGGTACTGTCATCTAACATATACAAAGTTGGACTGTGATGTAAGTGGAAGTGTGAAAGTTAGAAATGTCAAGGTCTGCTCTTCATCAAGACATACTTTCTGCAGCCAGTAGTTGCAACATTGTTAGTTGACAATATACAATTGTAGACTGGGCATCTGTAAAAATGCACAGATGAAAAATAAGACTACTAAAGCCCACTTCTGAAATGCACATATTTTCAGTTCTGACTTGATACATCTTATCCATGTTACCTGGTAGGAAATTGTGTTTGCTTAGGAAGGAAATAAGGCAGGCAGGACAAGCTGAGGTGTGTTTGTTAGTACATCTGTCTGCAACAAAATTCCATTGTGGAAAGGACTGGGTCAGTGTGCATGGAAGAAGTGAACAACAATAATAATAATAATCATAATAATGAAGCAGTTTCTTTGTAAGTGGGGTGGTCCCTACAGCTCATGCATTAGTGCTTGTGCTACAGAAGACTAGTAATTTATTGATGCAGATGGCTATGTAAAGTGCATGCAATTTGTGAGGGGGCTTGACCCTTGACTGATGGGCCATATGTTGCAAAGCCCCAGAGGCATCATTTGACTGAGTTCTCTTCCTCTCTCTGTCTCTGCACCTATGGTCCTTGTTCAATCACCACATATTGAACTATAGACTTACTAACTCCCCCAATAAATCTCCAACTAATGGCTCACAAAGGCTATAATTTAACCCTTTACATACAAAAGAGCACATAATTCTGCATTGAGTTTTTCACACTCACTGAAATAAATATTACATGACCTAGCTAGTTATCAAGGACCAAGATGTCATAAAATGTGACCACCTGCAGGCTTGTCACTCAGAGCATTCTCAAACTTTAATGTGTATGTGATGTTATTGAGAGCTGTGCCCTAAACGCACACTTAGATTGTACATTCCTGGTGAACTGCATTTCTCAAATGCCACTAGTGAAACACAGTGGAGTACCTAATGTTTCTAATTTACTGTCTTATCTTGTCTGCTACTCTTTCTATATTCTAATAGGGTTAATAGTAAGTTCTTCAGGACCTGGGCATATGTCTTCAGTTGCATAGAGATTTGACAGACAGTTATCCCAGTAGACAATCTTTCCATAATCTATTAAAATGTGTCAACATTTTTCTCGAATACAAACCCCTTTCTTCAGAACAGTTAATGTATTCCTGTGCAGTAAAATTACAGCTGCAATTTATTTCATATACTATCTTTAAACTGTATGATGCTGCAAGTTGCTCCTCAGCCGGTCTGGAGAGTGGGGTTCTGCATTGCTGTCTGCAGCAGGAGCTGTAGGCTGCTATATAACAAAGCAGCCCAGTAAGAAAGTTGCTTGTTGACGATAAGCTATTTTTATATAAGAAGATGAACAAGCTACGCAAAGCAAGACCCAGTGGTAAAGTCTGTATAAGTTTAGTACTGATACAGCTCTTTTAAATATTTAGAAGTAACCCCATATACCTAACTAATGTAGTTACAGGGATTCAGCTTTAAAATGTTGACTTGAAACTAGGCAGGCTGAAATTTTTCAGTAAGTTCAAAAAGCTGAGGAAGAAAACCATTCCAGGTAGATAATGACTATTCTTCTTTCACTGTGACGTAGTGTGACATAACAGTTTAGCTGGGTGGAAGTCAGTGGGAGTTTTAGCATTGACTTTACCTAGAGAGAGATGAGGCATTTTTAAGTAAAGGCAGAATATTTTTTTTTACACTGGTAAAACCTTGTGCAGTAGTTTAATGTGAGAAGCTTCTTCTAATTCTCCCAAGTTTATTCTGGCAAAATTCTGATTAATAATGGAGTTTTGTGTGAATAAGCACTGTGGCAGTGTTCAGGTAATTTTTTTATATATTTTTGTGCTTAAAAAAGTTATGAAAACTTAGTTCACTTAGTAGTAGTCATTCTGTCATTTAAAGTCTGTGTGCAGGTGATGCTTTTCTTTTGTGCATGATTCTTCGGAGGTAACAGAAAAAAAATCAGAGCAATTTGGAGTTCCTCAGTGAATCTGAGCTAGTTGTTATGGTATGAAAAAAAGTGAGCTGATGTAAATGAATAAATTCTTAACTTCCTCTCTTAAAACTGCTTCCTTAGCAGTTTGTGATGTAGCCAGAAAGCGAGGCTATTTCAGCACAAATCACGTGCATTAATCATGCACATTTTTGTTTTCAGTCATCTGTATTAAGGCCCCTAGGTTTGGTGGTTTAATTCATACTGATCCTTTTTCTGTACTGTAGGCTCTGCACCATTATTTTACTACAAGTCTTCAGGCTTGAAGTATTCCATGTAACCAGAAGCCACTGATAAGTATTCCCTCCTGAGATTATTATTCCACAGTTAAAGTGATGATATTGAAAACATCGATGGCACTGGGATTTACAAGGGCAGAGGTCTTTATCATTACCTAGAATACCAGAAGCAGTTGAAAACATCAGTTTTCAAATTCCCTACATGCATTAGTCCCCATGGAAGATCTGTATATTGGTTTCAGTATATGTTCAAATGAGTTGGGCTAGCCTATCATTTCACGTGCATTTTATATAGCTTCGGTCAGAATTTGAGCTGCATTTCAGCTCAGGTATCCCAAGTACGATTCTATGCTGCACCCAGTTATGTTTCTGTAGTGCCCACCTTTGTTCAGCTTGGGTAGGTTTTCTTTCCTTTAGCATGCCACTCAAATCATGCAAAGTCCCATGCAAAATACACAAGCAGGGTAGAACAATATAAGGAATTTATTTAGTGTTTTCCAGTTAAAACAAACTGGACAAAACTGTAGGAAAGTGTTCTAGTATTATGCAGATAGATCATCTATCTGTGTCAGTGTCAACAAAATGTCTGGAACTGGCTGATGTGAAATATTAGAAAGGCAGAGAAAGACATTTGTTCCCGCTGATCGTAAGAGGAGTTGTAGAAAGCTGCCTGGAAGAAGCTGTGTTCGTGAGCAGGCACACTGCTGAAAGTCATTACCCTCTGGAGTTCCAGGTGGCAGTTTGTGCATTAGTACTGCTGTACTACATGTCGTGAAACGCACTGTCCTTGATGAGTTTGGGGTTTTGGAGAGGTAATAAAAGACTGCCTTTTCTATCAATCACATTTCTATCAACTGCTAATTGGTTTTCTGAGCCTCAAGTTGGACATTAGAAATACTGGTTGAAAATTAGCGTGGCTTATTCATTTTTTTAATTTTGGAAGTTTATTTAGAACAGGTGTTCTTATTGTCTGCTCTTCCCAGGTGAATGGAAATTAAGAGAATGAAAAAGATGAAATTAATTCAAGTTCAAGGTGGTGCAGTTTTCAATAGCTACTGCACAGCTTTTCAAGCTTAGGTGTCATATGCAGCATCTGAATTGATACACACCAGTGGTTTGGACCACAGTCTGAAATTGTGCCACTTGTGCTGATCTGAGTGGGATATATGGATATATATATATATATATATATATATATATATAAAAGATTTGAAGTCTGCTCCAAAGTGGGCACCAGGAATTCTGAACTCACTTCCTTCTTATAGTACAGTATGCTATATGATCCTGAGCAATTTGCTGCTCTTGGGCACACCTGGGTTTTTAATCTGAAATAGTTTGTCTGTCTTGGTTTGCTGAAGTCTACTACTTACCTCCCACCTTCACACAAGACATATAAGCCAACAAAAAAATCCCTGCATAATTTCAACATAGTTAAGGGTAGGTTTAGAAACTAAGCTTATTGCTAGGAATATCTTGAAACATGGTAAGTCTGATACAAGTAAAAATTTATTGTTACCTTGTAGAATAAAGCTTCACTTAAAATTTTTGTGGTTTTGTGTGGGGCGGGGTGTGTGTGTTTGTTGTCTTTGGAAAAGGTAAGGAGAATAGGTCAAACTGTTCTGTCCTGCAGCTGGAATCACTTCTACAATCAGGTCAGCTGAACAACTAAAAAGGAAAAAAAAAAAAATCCTGCAGCCAAATAACAGAATTGCCAGTTATGCCATTTTACATTTAGAGTAATTTCATTGATGCGGTTGGAATAGTATTGTCTAAAACCTGATGTAGCTATCACCATATTTTATGAGTTATAAGGTAAAGGGACCTTGTGAACAGATTTTGGACCTGCAGAAAACAGATCATAAGATCAAAGGCTAGAGTGGGCCCTTTTGTTTAAGGGACTTTTCCAGTCAAGAGTAGAAATTTTTTGTATGAAAATGTTTTTTAGTAAGAGTGGTATACCAAGAATAGCAGAAAGATCTCAGTCTTAGAGAACTATGATTTATTTTTATTCTTCATCTCCCATTATAGTTTATTCACAGCAAGCTTTTATCCTGAAGAAACAGTAATTGAATTGGTGTTGAAGAAAAAGTTGACACACATAAATAATAAAAAGGACAGCTTATGTCTCTATATATTTCAGATGCATTTTCATTGTGACCAAAGGCTCTAAAGACACAAATAGTAAATTTCAACTACTTCCTTCAAGATTAATTTATTATACCATAATCTTTGTTTATGATACAGGCAGAATAGCTAAGTAATATCAAATAAATCAGAGTCTTTTATCATTATAACCTGAAGCACTTTATCGTATTGTATTTTCTCTCCCTCCATGAAATTTTAGGCACACGATTTAGTACACTTGAGATGCACATAATGAAAATGAGACTTCTGTAGTGCTAATGAAAGCTAAGAAAACCAAGTATTTATTTCATTTACTGAAGAGATGATAAGGATTGTTTGGGTTTTTTCTAACTCCAGTAATGCTACCACATGATTTCTTTCCGAAAAAGTCATCTTCACATATATAGACAAATTACCAGTGCCATCACCTGTGTTTTGTATTTGCTGACTCATGAGCTATTAAGTGCACTTAACCGGGTGGATGTCAGGAAGACAGCAGTATGACCACTGCTAGGGCATTAACTATGGGTGCTTTTTTTGTTAATCCTTTTGTGTATAGGCTTTATTTTAATTCTGTATACACAGCTTCATCCTGCTTGCCATTTATTTCAAGAGGAGTATGACTGAGACCCATCATCATCTCTTTCTCTAATTTCAGAGTTCTCTTTTTGCTGATTAGTGCAGAGATTTTAATCTGCAATTTTATTTACAACAGTCAGAGCAGTCTCAGTGGAATAAGGGAAGCTCAGGGGGACTGAGCAGGTTCTACCTAGTTGTTATTTGGTGCTGCATATACTTTAACCTGCCCTACAGATAGCTTTTTGGTTAAAATGCTGTGATGTTTGTCACAGTATAAATAAGGAGAAATTAATTTTCTTTCATGATTAAGTCAGATATCAGTATATTTTTCTTTATGTGAAATATAAAAGATGGGTCCTATGTGTATTTGTGTGCCAGTTTCAAAACAGAGCCTTATCCCTAGGTAGAAATTAATGTGTCAGGCATTACCCAGAAGGGTATTTATAAGAAGCAGCTGAAGAATTAAGGGACCAGCAGAGTTGTGTAAAGCAAACAAAGGTACGCTGTATGATTAAATCACTGCTTGATGTGCTATTCTTAGACAGTTTGTTTGCCACAGAAATCCACCTATTATCTTCCTATTTTTTGTGTTGGTCTGATTTTAGTGTTCCCGTGAAAAGCTGATGACTTTAATAAATAGTGGAAAGCAACACAATAGGAAAGCAGAATAGAGAATTCATTATCTATATGTCAAAAGCTGTTTCATGGATGTGGGTGGTTTCTATATCAAGTAGTGGAAGCTCAGGAATATAGGATAATGTCATAGCAAAACTGTTGTTTTCCCCATTACTTTCCCAGTACAATTTCTCATTGTTTCTTCATAGAATGAATATATTCATGCAATCTTCTAACCAGGTTTGGGGGACCCTTTTTTGCCTTCTGTTTGCCTTTATTAGGTAACATAATGCAACGCTGCAGTATCATTTTCTATGACCTTTCTTAGTCTGTAGTTCTGAGCTTTAGTCTTTATTTTTTTCTCATTTAGTGAACTCATACATTTCCCTGCAGATACCTTAAGGGAGAGTTTAAATTTACGCATTTATTTGGTTAATAATAACACTGATATAGGAGAAGAAGTAGGTGACTATGATTTTACTCTGAGTCAAAATGTTCCATTTCTGCAAACTGTTCTGCATTATCAAGTTATGCTATCATCTAAATACTTTTAAATACCTTTTTAGGCCGGGGGGGTGGAAAAGAAGGACAACTGTTGATGATTTTTTTCCCCTCCTCCAGAATATTAACAATTTTTCATCAGAGATATAAAGCATTATGGTAACAAAGAACAGGATGTAGGAAAAGGTAGGAAAACTGCTTAATGTTTCTGTTCAGTATCCAGATGATCTGTGCTTTGGGAAAAGATGTGAAGGTTTCAGTTGTGATTCTGCAATTATTTTTATTTTGCTGTGTTTTCAAGACCTCAAAAGAGTGACCTGTAAAACCATTTGAAAGTCATAGCTAGAGGCAACATACAACCTTACGATAAAATGAAACAGGATATTTCCTTGCCGGTGCTGTTGTTTGCCTGATGGCTTGGCTGACAGAAGATGGGGCCATTCTAGATACCATGCTTTAAGTGACCTTGAGGAAGCTATGAAAGTTATGCTTTAAGGTGCTGCAATGATGTTGAGTTTGTGTGTTCTCTTTCTTGCAGTGAACAAAGGAGTACTGGTCCAGATTTTTTACAGATTCCCTTTCTACATATGGGTAAACTGAGGCACAAAAAAATTCACCTGCCTCTTTTTCAAGGGGGGGGCAAAGCCTCAAAAAAGAATTAGGAATATAGAATCTCGATCCTCTGTCTTCTCTATGTAAGCAGTAGATAGGCTGTACTAAATGAAAGATTAAAGCTTTTTTAATCCATAAATTAAGAACAGCCATGCAGTTTGTGCATAGTAAAGCAATTCAGATAAGTTATTTCATTGGCGACAATTCGCTTGCTGCACTTAAAACAATCCTTTTTAGTTTACCAAAAAGAAAAAAGTTCCAAGATACTCATTCATCAGTTTCCAAGTCTGTTTGCTTACCTAAGCACATATCCAAAACCATTTAGTTTTGAGATTAAGTTGGAAATCTCAGAAGAATAAACTTCTCTGTGGGTATTTCTGATTTCATTTACATTCAGAATGAGCTGACTATCGTGCTGCAGAGAATCACTCTTTTCTCTGTGTCAGCTGGATTTTATGTGGGAGTTGTTGAAAAGTAAAACCAGAATTTTATAATTACTATGTTAGTGTAGCCCTAAAAGTAAAGCTTTTATTTTAGCTGAAGATCTTTATTTCTAAATGGGCTCTGAAAAGGGAATTCTGTCTTATTTTTGTGGTGCTGCAAGAAATGATTATTTGCATTTAGGATATCCGTAAGGAGCAGTACACTATTTTTGTATTGATATTAATTCAGTACAAATGGTCTTACTAACCAACAGGCTTACTAGTGAAAGCAAAAAACTGACCCTCCTCCTCACTGAAAAAAATTAAAAAAAAAAAAGGAATTTGCAAAGAGTACTCGGCCAGAAAACAACCCCTGCCAAATTGTCCCTCAAAATTGAGCAGCTTAGTCTCATGTCTCATTTGTAGCTCAGGAGGTGCTCCCTCAGTGTTGTGCTCAAGTGCGTATGTGCCATTGATGTTGCAAGCACCTGACTGCCACTTGACGTTTAAGACTTTATACTTCATAATTAACCAAAAGTGTAAATTATGTAAATGCTTCATTCCTGGAAGTCTGTTATTCTTATAACTCAGTCATCTAATTAATCTTTGGTGAGCAAAGAAAACAATGGGACTGTGTCTCAAACTGTACTGAACTAGTGGAAATGAAATACACTTTAGTATCTCAGAAGGAAGCTAAAACAGCTTGACAGAGAAAAAAGATGGTGAAAAGCAGCCGCTTTAGATGGTGGTTCAGCTGAGAAAGCAGAATCAGAAAAGGGCAATTGATTCACTAACCATCACAGCATCAGTCCATTCAAGAGGCTGGTGAAGATCCCATTGCAGGTCTGGATCAAAGGGGCTGAATTAAGCAGGCTTCCTGGAAAGGAGTGAAAGAGAAAAGTAGCATTAGGGAAAGTAGGAAGCCATCTGAGTCTAAGAGGAGCATTGATTCTGATTTTTTTCATCAGTAACGTGAATTTAAAATCAAATTACATACCTATTGTGGTGTTGTAATTCTGCATATTCCTTTATGACTGTCTTTCCAAGTTACAACATTCTCTTGCTGAATGTGCCGTTTAATAACAGGTTTCCAATGCTACGAAACCAATTTATCATTTCTTCTCTGAAAATTGCAACTAGTTCCTTATTCTAAATAAAGCAGTTTACAGTCATTGCTCTTCAGTAATGATACTGCCCAATTACATCAAATATATCATCTGCTATCCTAAGAAAAGAGAAATATCATGTTATCATGAATATCAGTTATGTCATAACACTTGGTAAATGGCAAATTTTTAATGGGAGTCACATTATGCCTTAATGTGAGCCAATTTTACAGTGCATATAACTGTAAAATCTTTTCCCTCTTTCCAAATAAATGGCCTCTTCTGTTTCATGAGTACTAGTGTGGTAACAGCTCTTGCAGTGAAGATGGCAAAAGTGCAATTTCATATAGAATAAATGTATGTCTTAGGATTCTTTGAGAAGCTACATTTTAAGGGTTTTTTTTCCTAAAATATTTTAATTTTTGCCAGTAGAGTATTTTATTTTGGACACGGTAATTACTTTCAAAGCATCTGTCTGTATTTTCCCAGACTTTAGCATATGCATATTAGAAAGTGTTTATAATGACGAAATAAAAACATTTTTATGCTAAGCTAGGCAAACTGTGGAAGCTGTTTAATTTGAGCTACACAGCCATTTTATGAATAATGTAAACTTACTAAGGCTACTTAATTGTTTTGCTCACCTTATTGATATAACTGATTGAATTTTGTCTTTGAAAAGACCTTGTCAGTCCATAGAATAAGAATGTATTTTAAACTTCCTTAAAATGTAATAAGGAATAACTGGCAGGTCTTCCTACCTGGCTAAGTTGCAGGATTTCAATGGAGAGCGAAGCAGTGAAGCTTTCATTTTTTGTGAATAACCACCATAGTCAAAATTAGTTTACTAACTGTCCACTTATTCCCTTTTCAGACACACAGGAATATGCAACAATCTGAAAAAAAAGTGTTCTGTGTGTTATTGTTGTCAAGTGATCTTTACGAAGTTTTTTGAGCTTAACAAACCTAGTGGTAGGTGTGACAGGTCCTGATGGGAAGTCAGGGCAATAGAGAGGTCATGGGTATGTTGAGGCTGAGTCAGGCAGTGTGTTTCATGGCCTCTGAGAAGATGAACTGTTAAGGTGAAGAACCTAGTGAATGAAGTCCAGCCCTGGAAGTAAATAGACATATTTGGGAAAGAAAATTGTGGAGTGCAATACCTACCTAGAGTTGTTCCTGAAAATGTTTCTGTGCATTCGTGATGGAATATGCTTATTTTGGTCTCCTAGGAAGAAATATACCCTTTTTTGAGTCTATTGGGATTATTTTTGGGGGGTGCATGCAGACTGCCTTATGGAAAGCCATCACAATTGTGGCAGTCTTTATGGTTGCAGAAGTGTGTTGACCTGTGCCTCTGAAGGTCTGACAGTTCCCACTGGAGACATATATTGAGTTCCTAATTCTGAACGTACCAGCATGCAAGGGAAACAGTCAATATGTATGACAAATGGCTAAAATATAGAACTGTATTTTGTTGCATCATTTTTTTAAAAAGCAAAGTCATAAACAATCCCATACAACCTTGTAGCAGCAGTTAGCTGCAGAGTTAGCTCTTCTGACTTCCAGTGCAGACTTTCATTACTGATGGTGAAGAAAAGTGGACAGATGAGCCAAAGAAGAGAGAAGCATCACTTGTCTTCCTATAAACTTATTAGAAACACGCAGAGTGATTGATGGTTGAGATGTTTGCTTTCTTTCATTTAAGAAGTTGATCAGTGTTAGTGGTAGGTAGGGAATCTAAGGCAATACAGTTGATGTGTTCAGCTTGAAAGGGATTATGACTGCCTTAGGAAGTCTATAGTTCAATGCATAAAAATTCAATATGTTTCTCCATTTCTAATATAATTGAGCAGGTGCAACCTGTTGTTGAATTAATTTGCAGAATATTTCTTTAGATTTAAGGTCTTGTGTAGTGCAAAGAGCTTAGAGTATACCAAAATATAAATAACACTGAATGAAAAAAGGTTAAGTTTTGCTTTCATCCACTTTTGGCATCTTGTCAAGTATTTTGTTCTCTAAGATAAAAGATGTAACGAATTTATTTTTTTTACTCTAACTCCTAGCCAAACAAAGTGGCCAGTTCTGCCCAGGTCTAGTAAATTCTATCCTCATGTTGGACTGTTTAGAGTATGTATAAAATCCAAAGATCAAACCACGGATCTTACTTGTATGTGGATGAACTTCTGAGGTATGGAATTGCAACACAAAAAAGAAGCTTAGAAATGTTTTTTTATCTTTTTTTTTTTTTTAAGAAATTGAAGTTTACTTCCTCTTGTTTTGAGTTTTAACATAAAGAGCAAATATTGTTCTGAAATTTCATTATCATTAAATGTTTTCATTTAGATTGTTTAAAAAACAACCTCCCTGCAATGTTGGTCAAAATGTTGCAAAAATTAATTGTGTCACTTTTCCAGATATTTTGTGATTTGTTAATTTGTTTGGTATAGCCATTTTTACGCATGCTTGCCTCTCATAGTGTGTCACAGAATATCTTTTGCAATTGCTCAGTAAAAAAGAGTATGAGTAGTTGAATAAGCTAAAACACACAATAAAGACCTGCAATTGGAAAAACAGCGATAAAATTGAATGGGAAAAAAAAAAAGAAACCCATCCACATAGCTATAGAGGCTGATAAAAATGAAGTTAGATCCTTTGTGACTACTTGGAGAGCTACTGAGAGGCTTCAGGGAAACATTAATTTTGGTTTAGGGTCTGATGGAAATACCCAGAAGTGGTGTCTGTTGAGTTGTGTGATGGGTTAACAGAAGTAATTTCTGTGTCCAGGAGTGTTATGGTAGTTTTTTGCAGTAGTACCAATCGTCAGTGTCACTCCGTATATGATATATTGTTCCTGATTTGAAAACTTGCTCTATAATTCTGAGCCTGTCTGAAATCAGAGGGGTCAGGATTTTGCTGTGAGAGTAACCTCAAGGAAGAAAAAAGGAGACTGAAGGTTTGGGGGAATTGGGGTGTAAACCAATGAAATGAAAAGGAAAAAACCTGTTTCAGTAGAGTGGGATTTTATTCCTGAACTGTAAAACAAACCAAAGAATGAAACAGGAAATTGAATATATAATAATATTGGGTTGGGAAAGGAGGTGATGCTAAATCAGGATGCAGGACATCCACCAATTGGTACATCCTGAACATATTTAAGCTTTTCATTCTCTGGGAACACAATACACAGTATCTTGTTTTGTTAAAAAAAAAATAAATTCTTTTAAAAGTTAAAATTTGCTCCCTTGCAAGATGAAGTCAGGAAATATTTTTAGAAAAAAACTGGAAAAAATGATTGGATAAGTTAAAGAGCATACAAAAGATTAATTGCCTGTGAAAAGCAAATTGTTTATTATGGTTAGCAGTGTTATGAGTCATCTGAAATGGTTATACCTGTGCAGTGCTTCTTTTCTGTTTGTGTTTTTTTTTTTTTAATTCTTCCCCCTTCCTTCCTCCCCCTTTGCTCTCCCTGTGAGAGATTATCACACTGGCGACTTACTGGGGCTTGTTTTCTTTGCTTTACTTTCAAGTTTTTCTTTGTTATCAACTAGCCCTCTTAAAAAAATCAGAGTCCAAACAGGATATGTATGATTAAGTTTAAGTTTATAAAGCAGATAATTAATATGCACAATCACTATATGTAACCAGATTTAATATTCAATATACCATATTCTTACAAGCATATAGCAAATGGTAGCACTTTGTTCTGGTTGAACCATACCATGTATGCCAACATTTCTTGTAAATGATAATTTACTTGACTCATTCTTAATCCAATAAGTCAAACACTCTGCTACCGACAGAACTGGTACTTGATTCTTGCCTAAGTTGTAAATCAGATTCCACATGCATGAGAAAGAGATTGCTATGACTATGCAAGAGATTAATACTGGGAATCAGTTTTGTAAATTAAATTTTCTATCGGGATAAAAATACAGTTTTCCAAACTGCAAAATTCCACTGTTTTTGTCTGCCACTTTCTCACTGTTTGGCTTATAGGCTTTGAGTCTGATAAAAAGTGAATGTTGTGTTAGGGGAAAGGCCTGTAGAATGTAAAAAGTATGTATTCAACCCAACTGCTTAAAACCTTCTTAAATGCCTAAAAATTTAACTAAATTCCATTTGTGGTTCAGTATCAGTACATTGTGTGGCAGTATTGCCTTGTAAACCCTGGTTTACAGTCTTTTTTACTGTCTTCCTCAATCCTGTTTTCTCTTAGCATTAATGTTCTTCTTTGAACCTTTGATGACATGGGTGGATGTTACTTACCTTCTAACCTTGAGCAAAGAGGTTGGTTTTACAAAGAGGTGTCCATGATCACCTTTGGCAAATGGCTTTAGCTTCATGTGATATGCTGGGATCCGAGGAGACTTTCCTGAGTTCCCTTAGGTAGGAAATAGTCACATATTTTCTGGTCATGTAATCCTTAATGCAGGAGTATTAAGGGAAGCCTTGAGGACTTTGTCTGTTATCTTATTTCCTATGGACTTCTAACTGCATCTGAGCAGTGCTGAGGAGCTTCATTAACAGAGGAAATGTTCTGGTTTTCACTGCTGTGTTCCACAAAAGAATCTTAAATTTGGTGAGGGCAGTAACTGCCCTTGCTAGTGTCTTCATTGTACTTGAACATAGTACAAGGAGAAATTGCATGAACCAAGGAGCCTTGAGAGTCCAGGAAAAGTCAAAGGCATGGAATTGTGATTGATTGCATGGTCTCCATGAGGACAGGAGTTCTGAAGCTTGCTGCAGCTAGTGGGAGTACTATAGCCCCAGTCTCCATCTAAACAGGGAAGTTTCCTGGCAAGGGCTTAAAGGTAGTGAGGAGCTTGGATTTTTTGAGTAGCTGAAGATGTTAGTTTGTCTGGGTTCTGGTTTAATCCAGTGTATGGAGCTGCTGAAGCAACAAACATTGCTGGAGAACTGATAGTCTTTCAGTGTCAAACCACAGATTTGCCTGAAAGTATAGCAGTTTTATTCAGACAGTTAACTGGGGGAAAAAAAGAAAAGGTGCAAAAAAGAAGCCCAAAATAAACTTCTAATATATCTGGACAAATGTAAGCAGAGTAACAGGTTCTGCTGAGAGATTCTTGCATGCAAGGTAGATTGATGTGGGAGTCAAGACATGACTGCCAGTCATCCTCTTCTGATGTAATGACGTTAAATCTGAGACAGGAAGAGTGTGGCCACTTTCAAGTTATCTTATAGATTTGCTTCCTAACACTTTCTTAGCCAAATGAGTAGCTGTTTCAAGTTTTCATCTGTGAGTCTGTAACAGAGAATGACAGAATATTCGAAGCCCTAGCACAGAACAAATACCACATTTGAGAACACCTTTGATTATTTCAGTGCCCTGTATTGCTAATTTATATTATACTGACTTGGACTGAGGACACGTTTAGGCAGTGTACTTTTGCGTGTGGAAGTCCTCTTCTGAATGTATTCATAGTTGAAAAAACAGTAGAGGTTAAGGAAAATACAAGAACCAAAAGCAGTGAAAAAATATTCTAAAACTTAAAATATATTGTCATTACGAGGCAACCAAGTACAGCAGGTTTATTCTTTGTAATTTAAAGTCCATCAGTCTAGAATTTGGTTTGCACAACTGTCATATTAAAGAGCATGTTCCCCTTTGCTTGCTTTCCACCAGACTACCCAGGGATTTCCAGTTATTTTTAAAGAGGAGTTGCTGTGGAATTGACAGTGGGAAGAATGCAGAGATGCTATTCTTTTCACCCCCTTCGCCCTTCCCCTCCCCACCACCAAACCAAAGACAATAGTTTCACTGTGAACTATTCATCGAATTGTCTTAAATCTGCAGAGAGCACAAATGCAGCCATTCAGAAGCTTCTAAAACCTTTCAGTTATTCTTGGCCTCTCCTTTTAGTTATAAAATTTATGTTTGATTGTGATGAGATGCTCCAGCATGTATTTTAAAAAAACAAACCTGCTGATCAAACACTGTCAGGATGAATGTATAGAATTACTCACAGAACATATGCACAGCTACTAACACTTCAGTTTTTGGGATGCCATCTTCTAGGACCATCACTATATCAGACAGAGCTCTGAACCTGCTCTTCAAGAAATATCTGTCATTTGAGCTGTTGGAGAATCCTTATTAGTTGCATAAAGCCTGCAATAAAGAGTTAGGTGTGTCTAATTCCAGCTGGGAGAGAAGAGTCAAATACCTATCCAACAGCTAGCTTACTACAGAACAGTGTGAAATACAAGGCTTATTTCAGGAACTTACTGAGTTTTGTAGTTTATCTGTTATACAGTTAGGGTAATGGTATTTTTCTTATTTGTTATTCAGTTTTTATTTCTGGAGCACAGCAGCATCCAGAATTTAATTTATTTTTTTTTAGCTGTCATCCTGATCATTCTAAGATGTAGTTGGATTGCATTTAGTAGCTCTGTATTAAAATATGTAATGCATATATGAAAATGTATGAAAATATCTAACTGTGTATACAGTTTGGATGGAAAATTAAAGATGATAACCCTTTTTCACCATTCAACAGAGTGTGAAAGAGCAAGAGAGATTCAAATACTTCATTAATTGCTCTAACGTTACAAGCCACCTGCACTTCAAAGAATTTACAGTGAAGCAGATGGATTGATGAATATGCTGTCAAGGATTTTGAGAATGTTTGTTTTAAAAATAAACTGCTTTCTAAGTCATTAACAATCAAAGCATACCATTTACAAAAATGTCACTGCTCTTTTTTTCTTGTACCCCAGATACTTTTAAAAACATATCCTTGTCTTTGGGAGTCCGAGACAGTGTTTTCAGAAGCAGTGACTGCAGCAGGTCTGAAACAATCTCTGTGTCATATGAAGTTTTATAACCCCTTATGCATGTGTAATAGCTGAGGGCAGGAGTGGAGTGTTATTGTTTTTTTAGTTTGGCTGTGTGGGCCTCGGGCTCATGGAGGTACAGAATTAGTCCTCTTGACTAGACTGAGTGTGACGTGGCAGGACACTATATTAGCATAGCTAACAATAATAATAATCTACACTGACAATGTTTAAAAAAAATCTTAGTTTTTATTCACTTTTCAACAGAAAGGTGGGAAATTTGTGCCACAATAAATGGCTTTATGATTAGTACAGTCTCACTCATCAGAGGGCCCGGGAAACAGAAGTCTTGAACTGAGGTAACCTTATTGTCAAGTTGTGGTTGACATTCTAAGTCCAGTCATTCCAATAACAAAAGTATTATTATTTGTATGAGGTGGGGGAGATGTTATTGTTCAGAACTACATATCAGATATCGGGGACATAGCAGAGGAACGTTTACCCTCTTTTAATATTGGCATTGCTACATGTTCTTTTTCTTCTGGAATAGATTGACTCGTGAAAACTTCTTTCCATGGTTAAACATGGATTATATCAAAAACTTGCTATTACGTTACTTTTAGACTGACTTTCAGTGTAAATTTCACTTTCATCATCTTCATTTCCTAAAACCATTATAAACAGAAAAACGCTGCTAATTTTTTAATCTATTTTAGTACCATGTTAATAGTGCCTGCTAGATGAGTTCTAAGAGAAGAACTGAGATGCGCATTTTTACTTTCAAAAAATAATCTCTAATTCTGCAGCTTGATTAGATGTTGATTGCTTCCTAAAGTCCTTTCCTTGTAGAGGGAGAGTGACTAAATATCTCAACTTCAGTTAAAGAAAGTAGTAAGCTTATTTCTTCACTGCGAAAAATGACTGAAAGTGAAAAATAGTGAAAATTATCTAAATCTACTAGAAAGAAAAGAAAATTAGGGAAAACCCTAATTAGGGTCATTTTTTTAAAACATTTTCTGTGCAGATGCTTGGAACATTTGAAATTGGAAATCAAAGGAAGAGAAAACTGGAGAAAGGGCATGAAAAAAACAGCACTTAAATTTAAATCTTTATTAATATTTAGTGTGAGATGTGTTAAGAACATCAATCAATCTTTCTTTTTTGCAATCAGGTAGTGGTATGCTCTTCTAGATCTCCACTTTGGTAAAGAACATTCAGATGTAAAAGGATGGACATGTCTGCGGATAACAAGGCAATTTAGTCTAAAGACTGAGTCACTTTCTTGCTAAGGAAGAAAGGGAAAAATGAAAGGCAAAGATTTGAAGAAGCTGAGGAAAACAGAAATACAGCTGTGTTGTGTCAGATTTGAGTTCTCCAAAGTTTAAAAAATATGATTTCACTGTGTCCTTCCAAGTGGTTTCATTTGACCTTTGTATGCAGAACTCCAAGCATAATAGACTAAATATTTACTGAAGTCTTCAGTGATGAATATTTGAACAATGCTGCTTTTTTTTTCTTGGAATACCAAAGAAGAAGAGATAGTGTGCTAAATACTGACAGTATATATCAAGTACTTAACAGTGTAGGAAGGGTCAGAGAAAATGTTCTTTTGTTTGTTTGGGGTTTTGTTGTTGTACATTTTCTCACTCTTATTGGAAAGGGAGCGGGGAAAATGAAACAGGGAAGAAAACCTTAATAGCTTAAAGAGATCTTTAAATGCAGAAAAAAGCAGGTTAGTTTCATCAGGTTAACATTGGCTAAGCGCAGGGATTTGCACCTTCAGGGGAAAAGAAAATGAAGGCATCTACAAATCAAAAAGAAAGATTGAAAATCATTCCTTTCAATAAATACAGAATTGTTTGTAAGTCATCACTGTTCAGAGGCATCCATGTTCTCGAGAGACTGGTGGGACTGTGTGGCTGTAGATTTACAACAAAGTGTTCCTACCTGGTGTTTAGCCACACCCCGGCCATGTCTGCCTGTGGCATAACTGTACCCTCAGAAGTGATTCCTTTTTTCTTGCATGAACTACTTTTACCTTCTAGGATGTTAGGTGGAGTGCTAACTGTAGTAAAAGATTTTATTTCTACTTTAATGAGAAATATTTGCCATTTTGCAATTTACTACTCTCCTCTACAAGCTACAATCTCCCTTACTGTTTTTCTTCCTTCTCCTAAGGACGAGAAGATAAAACAAACTTTAGTGAACTAATACTGCCTTTCCATCTTTCTTTATATGAAAAATGATTGAGATGTAATCACGGGGTAGTTGATTGTTTTTATAATGGGTAAAATTTGTCATTTGCATTTGGCTAGGTTTCATTAGTATTATTCAGTGTACGTCAATGTAGATGTTGAGATGATGTCTGTCTTTTAAATACCTAAGAAACATGGAATTGGGTGAAATAACTATCTCTAAATAGGGTAGCACTTCTGTTTTCCCCTGATTCTTAGTATCTGAAGTAATGCCTTTATGCAGTTGGAGGAAATCTGAGATTCTAAACAACAAAATCCCTTTGTGATGCAGACATGATTGGAGAGGTTGGAAGGCACAAAATACGGGGGGAGTATGTTATTTTCCTCTTGAGAAAGAGGGATTTGCGGTCTTTCAGATAGCAACTTGCCCAGATTTCACTATCCTGTCAGTACTTTGGACTGTCATTCTAAAAGATGACTGCAGTTCAGATGTTGTAACTAAGTGCTTTGATGTCTCTGTTCATCCTTTGCAGATCATAATCCATTTTCCTCCTCAGATCACCTCAGACGTAAATCAGCATAATTTATATTCACTGTTTAGAAGAGAGTCTGGGTGATATCATAAATGTAATGGAATCTGCTTAAGTAATGTGTGATCTTCTTATTTTGCATTTATTTCAAAGGCTCGCTTGCAAGCCTAAGTTTTGGGGGAAGTTATTGTCATTTCAACAGTTTATCAGAATGAGATTAAAAGTATTGTTAATATTTTGGAATTTGGTGGCTACATTTTGTGACAAACCATTGGCTTCTGTTGAATTCAGTTGTGTTTTAGTGCATAAAACCCCTTCTAGTTTGTTTTTCTTGCTGATTTTTTTTTCTTATAATCCTTAGATCAAATATGTGACTAAATATGTGGTCAGGCATGAAATTGTTTCTCAGTATTGTGGGAGATGGTTCAAATGGCAGCAGAATCAGGAGACTTGTGAAGATTTTTTTAAGTGATGCTCAGAAACATAATAGCACTAAATCATAAAGAGAACACATACAAATGTATGTGATGCTTGCTTGATAAACTGGTAATATTAAAAAACACTGTCTAATGGGGCCCACGTTCAGTTTTGGCAATACCTGTAGCCACAGCCACAGGTGCGAGAACTGGTATAGATCTTCCACCTTATGGCAACTGTCACTGACAAGCAATTAGAGTTCATTATGATTGTGCTTATGCTATACTAATTAACATTCCTGTTGTGCTGTTTTCCTTGTTTGACCATGTGACAGCCACAGGCCTGATGGCCTCTGCGAATAATCAGTTAAGGAATTGCTAGCTGCGGTAGAATTGGTACAAAATGTGTTCAAACACAGATGTAATCTTACTGTCTTGCACACAGTATAAGGAAGACTGAACTTCCCCAAGAGTTCCTGTGAAAGAACTAGTTCATGCCCATAATAATTTGCTGTGTTTCTGCCTCCAAAGGGAAGTTGTAGGGATCAGACTGCAAGGCAGTACATGATTGCATATATGATAAGAGTTGTTTAAAGCTTGGTGGGCTAAGCAAGCTTTCCAAGTTGCAGACTCTCCAGTCTCCTCTTCAGACGAGAAGTGCTGTTAAACTAAACACTTTGTCTCAAATAAGCCAAAAAGAAACTCACTTTCCTGGTTTGGGACTTGTTGCTTCCAGTTTGGAATGGGGACCTTGCAAGTCATAAAACTGTCCCCATGAGCCCTGTGGCTATGGTCAGACTGCGCCCCATCTCTTCTCTAACGAATCCCTGGCAACAAAATGCTTTTGCATTTTGTAAAGGTCTGGACGAGGACAGCGTACAAGCCTTGGGAGATGAAAATGAGATGAATGAACAGAGCAGGTAGATGAACAAAGTTTGAGTAAGAAAAAGTGGTACGTTTTTATACTTCTAATGAAATAGAACTGGGATTTGGTAAACAATTTACAAAGGGTTTTTTGTCCCTCCAAGAAGTTGGTGGAATGCCGTGTTTGCTGTGGCCAGAGATGAAGGAAGGACAGGTGGCATGACTCAGTCATGATATGGTTAGATGGTGGACAATTGCCTCATTGTGCTTATGTCCAGGGGCTGAGGCTCTCGGGTGTGTGAGGCATTTCCTGAGCGGGGTGATGCACTGCCTGTTGGCCATGACAGATAGCTTGGCAGTTTTATGGCCAGTATCAAATTGAATACATTAGGTCTTGAAAACACATTTTCATTGGAGTTCCTGCAAAGGCAAAAGATATTGAATAGCTCTGACAGAGAATAAAAGGCCCATTATATTAGCATCTTATTTGCCTCATGTATTGCCTTTCTTCATGATTCATGTTTGCATTAGAGACAAATACATCAAGGTGGAAGTTACCTATCTTTATTTTACTTTTTGTTCAGTTGCTAAGTGCTAGGTCTCTGGCAAAGGACAGTATTATGAATAATGTATGAGAAACAACCTGAGTATGAGGATGTTGCCCTTTGAAACAGCTATAGTGGGAAGGGTCGTGGATCATTCAGAGTGATCTTTGGCATACGAAACCCCAAGTAGTTTATTGAGTGTGTAATTAGGGAGGGGAGAGAATTCTTTAATGCATTTGCTATCCTGGCAAAGTAATGGAAAAGGTATAGAGTATGTAAAATGCAAGCTATGGTACTTTCTTTCCTCTGCCACCTTCTCTCTGACTTCTCTCCTTAAATTGCAAGTAGAGTTAGTTGGGAATATTCTGGCAGAGCAGTTTTTCTTCAGAAAAGATTTTGATTTCAAGAAACTTTCACTGCCACATAAGTGAGATTCTGGCCTAGTTCCCTGCCATTTTGCCTGGGGGCTGCTGAGGAGCCTGAATCACTGTATCACTGCCCTGAGGTATCTCTGCTGCATTGCTTAGCTTGCATATCAACAAGCCAGCAGATTCTATGGTGGAAAAAGAATAGGACCCTGGAAGCCTTGAGGCACCATCAAGGCGCTCAGTTTGCAGCAGAGAGCTCATACGTGTTTCAAAATCCAGGCTCAAACTTGGGGCAGTCTGTGTTTCTGGAGCCTTGACTTGGTGGGCTGAAGTTTGGAGGCAGGGAGCAGTGGCAGCACATTCCCAGAGTCTCTGGAAGCAGAAACATCAGCAATTCTCTTTTGGACAAATGAAATCTTTTGATTTAGACTTTGCCTTGCATTATATGTTTGTTATGTGCTAGGTGTGTTACCAGATTTTGTGGTCCTCTCATGAGCCTTGAGGCACTTTGAGAAATACCCTTTACACTTTTGAATGATTTTTCCAGATTCTCCATAATTTCTGGGAGAAATTAATTTGAGCAATGGCTGTTATCTATTATTTGTTTTCCTGTCCTGGAAATGGCATTGGCAGCACCATCCAACTCTTTTTTTTTTTCTGGGAAACTGTTACTAGGTACTTTGTATGAAAAATTATCAACGTCAGGTGATTTGGGATTTACCTAAACTATCTGCAGAGGAAATTAAATGTAAGAAATGAAAAAATACCTGAGTGTTTGAGGGAAAACAACACAAGTGGTAACAGAAAGAAGATTTAAAATAATGAAATAGATGAGAAACTACAACGGTGCAGAGAATTCAGGAATAGCCTATGCACAGGAGACAGCAGAGAAAGGAGGGAGTTAGCATAGAGATAAAGGAGACTGCAAGGTAGAAGATAGAGGTTAAGGAAAGGATAAGTAGAGGAAAATAAGAGAGCAAGGGGAAAAAAGCACAGTGGAGAGATAAATGTAGGGTAGGAGGGAATATAAAGAAGGAGAAAATTAAACAAAAAGGCAAGGCGGGGTTAAGAAAGGAAATGACAAGTGTAGTACTAAGAAGACTATTCCTTCTGTCTTTAATGAGTAGTTAAATCCTCTTTTTTTTCTTTCGGTTTCTGACTGAAAAGAGGGGAGGTTTCCACAGCCTTTGATGAAGCAGGATGCAGAGACAGGAAGTCTGAGAGCTCTGGGAGGAGATGGCCCACTTGGGAGGCTACCAAGGACTTTGCTGCCACGAGAACTGTAGGAACAGATTTACAGTATGAATTTTTCACTTTTAGAGAGCAATCCAGTGCAAACCATCCAGTAATTGCACGAAGTTCCCCCAAGTGTATGTGCAGAGGACATGGCTTCTTAGTAGCGGAGAAAATACTTAAACAATACTGTCTTTGAAATTAGGAAGATTAATTTTATTATATTCATTGGCTAAAAGTGACGATGAATGTAACATACAACATAGGAGGGATATAGGGAAGGTTTCATGGAAGGACAGAAGTCATGCAATTAGTGTTACTGTAGTGAAAAATATTCCTGAAGTTAAGACTTTGTCAACTTACTAGAACTCAAAGGAGGTCTCCTCTCCAGGTTCGTTGGAGATCTGGTGGCCACCACCTCATTGCCACATCCAACTCACATAGCAAACTGGAGCAAGATCTCAGCGTTGGGCAGCTGCAAACATTTTTTAAAAATTGAAACTTCTTTCTCTGTGATGGGGTAAACAATAATTTGCACTTGCAGGAGATCAGGGCACATGGTGTTTTGAACACATGTGTTTTGATACTGTGCTTTATACTAGTTAAAAAGGAAGAGCTTCAGAAATGTCATTTTAGCTCTTAAAATATATTCAGTTTTATGGGAATAAGTGTCGATGGTCAAAAACATTCAGGTATGCTTTTAGCTCAAACATCTATAAAGTGTAAGACTACGGCATACAGGAAATGTTCAGCCAGTTGTGATAACAATTTTAGGTAGAAAATTGACTTTACTATTTCAGTTAGATACATATTGGTACATACAAAAAAGAAATATTGATGGTCTGAAAGAAATTTTTTTTAGATATCAAAAGAGCAAAACTGAAAAGATATCACGCAGTATCTGCAGAATGCATGAGTCAACTAGGAGCATATGTATTTAACTCCTATCTGAGAGACTCTTGCCCAATATGAAGGAAACCTTATTTGAATTGAATTGAAATGCCATCTCAGTAGGTAGTAATATAACCATCTAACCTTGAGTACATCACAAATTTTACAGAAGTATATCTTACAACCTTCTTGTGATACCATTCAACATGGGAAATAGTTTGTATCTTTACAGCTCAAGCTTAAAGTTAAAAAAAAAAAAAAGCCTCTATAGTTCACAGCACAGAACAATTAATAAAAGTATGAAATGGTCAGCTACATAAGGTAAATAGTTGGGTCATTGCTGAGAAAACATTTAGATAAATCTCCTTTAATGTCCTTAAATAATTCAGGTATAGATGTATGAATTAAATGAGGATTTATAATACGGTTTGGTCTTGCTTATGATATAGTATTTGTCCAGGTGAACGATTGCTGAAAGAGGGGAAAAAATACGCAGTGCCTGCTTTATGTCCTCACACTCCGTCCTTACCCAAGTTTAAATAATGTTTCTCCAGTTAAACCTGTAAATTGTGTACCTCATTAAGCATAGCAACCAACAATGCACATATGCCACTAGTGTCCACTTTCCGTCAGAGATTTAGGGTGATGAGAAGATAAAAGGTCTGCCTACCAGATGGAGGTTGTCAGATTAGCAATTGGAGCAGTGTAAAGAGCACTGTCATATTGGGGTTTTTCTTTTCCTTTCCCTTTTTTTTTCCTTGAGACACAAAGCAATCCTTTTATAACACATGTGCATATTTTATGGGGTTTTTTTAAGAAGAAGGGGAGGAAAAAAGGCCTCAGCAGAAGGTTGCTGGTGGTTGTACCACTAGCAGAGTAGCCGTTGCCTTCGGGCACTTTTCTGCTTTCTTCATAATAAGGAACATTAGCAACCAGTGGCTCAGGAAAGGCAGAGTCAAATAAGTCTCTTGGGGACAAGTAGGCCACATGAAGTGAGAGCCATTAGACAAAGCAATGAGATTACTACTCTAGAAAGGGTTTACCACATATATTACCACATAGATTTTACAGGGCTGCCAGCTCACTCAACTTACAAATGTCAAACATGATTTAAAAGGTTATTATACTATCAAGAGAGGAAGAGGATGATTTTCTATCACTGAAATTTCTATTTCATTCTGTTGCACATAGTGCAACTTGCGGAGTCCAATGTAGCCAAATAACCTGCTTTTATCTTTCATAAGTGTTTTATGGCCCTCAAATGGGAAAAAAACATTTTCACTTTATTTGTATTAGAAAATTTATCTCCTCTCATCACATAATGGTGTGATAAATATTGCATGTAAGTCAGGTATTGAGAATTTGAAGACTTGTCTTTTGGGCTGACTGTATTTGTATGCTCTATGTTGGAAAGGGCACATATCCTTAATTACTGTGAAATTGGAGTGATATGTTTTAAAAGCAATATGTGCTTTCCCAATATGCTGTAAAGCAGTAGGGCTCTTTAAATTGATTCAGAAACTTAGATACACTTGTCTCTAGTTTAGTAAATCATACAAAGGTTTTATTGGAACTGATCTATAAAGCAAAAGTGAGGAAAAAAAATGTTTTTTTCATTTTATACCCCTGGGTATTCTTTTCTAGCTTAACAGGGACCTCTGTTGGGGTGTGTGTTTAATTGTACTTCGTAGCCAGACATCAATTTCAAGCAGTTGCTTCAGTACTAGCTATCCTGGTATCATATTTTGCTTCCCAATCAGAATTAAAATTGGAACTTATTAAGTACTGGCTGTTTTGTACCTAGTTACTTTATGGCTTCCAGCAGAGTTGCTAAATTACATGGTACAATGCATCCTTACTTCAATTTTTTGCCCACCTAGAATCCATTGCAATATGGAGCAAAAGCTGATTTGTGTGATTTAGATGCTTAAAAGGAAACATTTTCTTTTTCTGCTTTCACCTTCTCCTATCTTACTTAAGCTTCTCTAAAATAGTAATGATTTCTCCAGACTTGCTTTCCACATGTACAAATCACCCCCATTCCCACAGTGAATGGGAATTTGTATTTATTTTTATAAATCTGTAAAATCTAATTTTACTAATTTCTAATCTTTGGCTGACTGCAACTATAGCAGTACATTGGAGCTTATAAAGAATGATGGCATTTGCTGGAGTTTCAGGTAATAGGTTTTAGTCTTTGATATTCATATAGTACAAGGTTGTGTTTTTTTCTTAGTCCTAAAGCATTAAATTTAATACTCTGAATTCACACAGGTACATATGTATCAAAATTAAATTAAAACATTTGGAAAATCTTACTGCTAAATCTCTGCATGAAAAGCAGCACTGATTTGTTCCAAACTCAGTACATCTGCTATCTTCATCTGTCACTGGAAGTTTGAGAACTTTCATGTCGCAGTGGGCAAAATGCCTAAATTAGAAAGGAAGTAGTCTTGAAAGAAATAAGAAAAATCACTAAATTGCCTGTAGAAATAGCTTAAGAAAGAGTAATAATTGATCTTTCCCATCACTGTTTTTCTATAGAAGTTATAAAAAAAATATGTTTCAGATTTTTAAAATATTATTTCACACCTCTGGAGAGAAGTATATTTTCTTTATGAACAAAATGTTTTACATTATATGGAGTGTCAGCTGGAAAAATCCATGTACTTCATTCTTGTTAGAACTTGATGTGAAAACAAAAAAACAGCAAGATGAAAATAAATTAGGACCATAGCAATGAGCTAAGTGCTCTATTTTATCCTGCTCCATTGATGTTGAATTCAAGTAGCATAAACATGGAAACCTATTTAAAAGATTGCTTGCAAGATATAAATTGCATGCTTCATTTTGCTTGGGTGTAGAGGACATAACTAGTTGAATAATAATGATATTTTTGCACTTGTGTAACAGTTTTTGTCTGAGTATTTCAAAGCACATTGTAAACACCATCCCATGAACTCTGTCAGCTTGTAAATAAGATCTCAGCTTCACAAACTGCAATAGCAAGATAAAAGAGAAAAGTGCCAGTTATGTTTTGTGGCAGAGCTTGAGAAGGAACCTAGGACTCCTGATCCTCAGCATCCTGCTGAACCATTAGAAATTATGCAGGTTGTAACAATCTTTAACAACACAGGGCCCCCATGTAACTCCAAGGTAGGGATAACGTCTGAAGCACAAAGGGAAATACTTTTCAGAAAGATGAGCTTTTAGTATTGTTTAGATTTACCAACTTATAAGTGGATGTATTTCTCAAACTACATTGTAAAGCATCTCGCTGTTGCAAGGGAAAGCACTGAATAAACAATTTAAATATTCTCAGAAGGCCAGATCTCTTATGAATTTTTCTCTGGGAAGAGAACACAGCAAACCCACCTGGCTTATATAATTAGTTCATACTGGTTTTAAGTGAGGAAAATCCTTTATTTTTTTACCAGGCAACTATGTTTGATGAGAACTTGCTTACTGGTAGAAAAAAAATGAAGTAATTTATGCAAACTTAGTATTTTAAAAAAAAAAATAATAAAAAAATTGATAATTTATGCTCCCTTCGTATTCCCAAATAGACTTGGGAGAAACACCAGATCATTCTCCCAGACTAAGGGGGAGAGCAGCAGGGTTGTCTCAGTGGTGGTGTTGCAGACTCTGTGCAGAGACTCCTAAGCCCTCTTGGGATAACCTTTGTGTGAAGTTCCACCCAAAGGAGAAATAACAAAAATAAGAACAAGCACATGGTGTGATGGACCTTGTTTCATTTTAGATAGTTTCACTGAATTGCCAGTGTTTTTTGGGGAAGAGGGAACCTTTTGAATTTTTCTGTGAAGTGCTGATAGTCCAAAGAAAGGAAAGTAGAGCATTAGTCTGGTTCAAGAGCTTGGATATGGGTGAAGATGCAAAAGACAGAGTAAATTTATTCTGTTTTTTTGAAATATGTTTGTTTTCTGTAGTTTGTCCTTACATATGAACACTTAATCTGACTGCATTGTAGCAGTTTGTTGCATGATGCTGGAGACTAATCCCAGTTGAAACCCTTGGGTACTGCTGTAACAGGAACAATAATGAGAAATTTGTTTCTCAGGTTTCCCTTTTTAATTGGATCTGTCAATCCCTTTTAGCTGGAATAGACTTTAGAAATGATGTAGTTAGGGGACTTTGTATGGTCAGTAGCTTCAAGGGATAGATTCTTCTGTGAAGACTGGTAAGATTGGGGGTTGGACTAGATGACCTCTAGGGGTCCCTTCCAACCTGAAACCTTCTATGATTCTATGATTCTATGATTCATTATTTGGTGGTTTTGCATAGTACACACTTCTGCAAATAAAACCAGACTTTATTGTTTGTACGTTCTGGTTGTAGCAAATTATTTGTATAAAGTCAAAGACCAACATTATTATGGTATCTGTATATTCTGTGTACTACTTTCCAGACATTCGCAACTTTGTTTCTCCAAATTTGTTTGCCATCAGGAATTGTCTTATGTTAGAGGGAAGGAGACTGGGAGGTCAGTGGAAGAAATTGGGGAGATAAGTTATAGCTGTGGAATGTCCTTCCTTGCAGGGCTGCTTTGAACTGTTACTTATAAGACAGCAATTACTGCAATCAGTTTCTATTCTTTTTGAAATCCACTTTCATTCTTGCTTATATTTACTGATCTATGCTGACTCACTGGGGTGGGGTGGTATTTATTTATTTATTTGTTTATATATATATATCAGTAACATGCATTCTTTTATGGACATTTTTAAAAAAAACTGTCATCAGGCCCTGATTCCACTGAAATAAATCACAGAACTCCCACCAGCTCCAGCTGAGCTTGGCATTTTACTCCTTGTCATGAATCCCCACCATACCAGCTTCTGTAGTGAGGATGGCTACTGAGACTTCTTTCCCCATTAACTCAGATCCCTGGTTTCTCTAGTACCACAATGTTTGTTTAATAGCCAGTGCAGTAAACCAGTTCATTAAAATGCTTTCATTTATAAGTTGCTTTTTTTAAAAAAAAAAAGCAATTTTTGTGTCTCAAGATTCCCTTATAAGCATCAAGACAGATGAGGATAGGTTATAGTTTTTTGAGAGTTTTAGATGCCTAACATCTCTGTGATTTAAATGGATTTAGACATCTAGGTAGGGATTGTGTGTGTAACGAATTTTGTGGATATGTTCATATCCTTCCCACTGTAGGGCTGCAATATACCTTACTGCCTTTTTCCATCTCTAAAAAGACATGTAGAGTGGGATTAAGTTACCTAAACGTAGACATCTAGTGACATTTGAGATGTCCTAGGATGCCGTTCTCCAGTTGCTGCTGGAGTTGCTAGCAGTACAAGAGTCTGTTGCAGATCCTCTCTTTTCAGCCAGGTTTTGGAGTTTGTCTGGAATTGTAAAAATAAGAAAGGACTACAGAGTATGCATATTAATGTTATTGTTGAAGCCTGATGGTTTGTTTGGTTATAGATGTACAGGAAACATTTCACAATGGTCCAGAGAAAATATTTTGGCTTTAGAGAGACTACTGATAGAAAACTGCTTAATTCCAGAAAGTTACTGACGTATTGGAGAGCGTTCAGCAAAAAATAGCACAAATTAAAGGGCTAAATGGTCTAATTTATTAAGAATGATTGTGTTCAATATGAGAAGTTTGGTGAAGTGATAACTAAGGGGGATCTGATAACTGTCTTTAACTATTAACAACGTGTGAGAGAGTAATTAGCCTGGAGGAACTGGAAGTAAAATACACCTACTAGGATAAAGAGAATAAATGGACAAGTTAGGTCATACACTTCTTATGTCCTAATTGCTTTAATAGTCTCCTCCCCTACTTAAAGCTCATATTTTAACTTCCAGACTGTCAGAAAAGATGACTGCCATTTTACCATGTTAGCCTGCTTTTCCAGTGTGTTCACTGATTTTCCATCATGGCTAACATGAAACACTTCAGTCTTCCCATTTTGCTTTCAGTGCCTGTGTGTTGTGCATCTCTAGCCTAGATCCTGACCTTGAACATCTGACAGCTGGGACTTAGGTTCTTAAAGACCTTTTAATAGGGAGAAAAGGGTGCCAAAGTGACTTAGAAAATGGTACCTTGAGCTTTTATACCCCTTCTTACTTACCTTTTATTCTATAAACTTCAGCGCCTCGTTTGTTGCTTTTTCTTTTTCCTGCCTCTGTACCTCTTTCCATGCTGTTTTTTATATGTCTGTATTGAATTAGAGCTCACAAAAAAAGCTTGGAAGTTTGGAAGGAGTGAGAGGGTAGCATATTTTCTGTTGCATATGTGGCAGAATGACAGGGGGGACAGTTAAAAACAGTCAGCAGATCAACAGTAATTTGTTAAGTTGCTGTGATTCAGCTGTTACCTGCACTCAACATTTCTCCCTAAATGCTGAACTCCAGCATGCACTGGAGTTTACAAAGAAATTAAATTCAGTGGAATGCAGGAATGGTAGGGGGCTGCATTAGGAGGCAGAGAGTAACTAGTAATTTAGTAATCTTTTTCACTACTCAAAGTACAAGATCTTAAGAACAGTTGACTTTCTCCACATAGTAGTAAGCTCATCTCTGGAACCAAGCAAATAATAACAGTAGAATCTGAGTTTCACAGCTGCTAAGCCCTTCAGATTTCTGTTGCCTTACATAGCTCCCTATGTGGTCTGTCTTTCTGCCCTAGATTTGCTGAGCACATGCTGGGGGCTTCAAATCTTTTGGCAATCTTGGCTGAGTTACTTTTGGAAGGTTCCAGTAAGCTCTCATAATTACCTCATTTGCTGTTTGTGGTCAATGCATTGATGTTATCACTTCATGTTTTCTAGCCAAAGAAATGAGGTTCCATGATGCAACCTAATGGCATTCATACATATCTTAAATTATTTTAATACATCAGTACCTAAACCAGTAAATATAAAAATATGCTCTAATTATAAATTATACATGTGTGCATTTGAAAAATGTCAAACTCATGAAATAGTTTCTTTGAACTCTTTTCTCATGTCAAGAGCAGGGCAAGATAGCAAAATATCAAATTTGTCTATAATGAGTCTAAGGAAACACTTTTATAAAGTACAGTATGTGCTTGAATTGATAAAGAAAATGAAAGAAAAAACTATGGCTTTTGGCACAGCCAAGTGATGGATTCAGTTACAGGGTTCTGTTCCTTCTGTTACATGCAACAAGGGGGTTTTAAATAGGCCTTACTGGCAAAGAGAAACAGCAGGGTGAAGGAAAAGCTATAAAAAACTCTGGCTTCCTCTAGCTGAAAGAAGATAAAATTCATAGAAAGCTGAGCTGTAGTACTTGACCACCTAAACTATATCTGGAAAACGGGCATGGTTTCTTGCTGTACATGCAGGTGGTGTGTATTATAAGGGCAGATTACTGCATGAACTCTTTTAGATGAAAATTCTGCTTTGGTCAAAAAATAAAACAGGTGCCTTTTTAGATTTTACAAGCTTATTTTGGATGCTGAACTTTCAAAATACACCTTTAAGCTATATGCAGTGAGAAAGTCAACCGAGCTTTAGCTTGTGAAACTTCGTTAACCAGTTCTAAATTGTGTCAGCTGAAGGGTAAAGAGAACAGTTAGGCAGCAAGATTGTAGGTCTGCACAGCACGGCGGGCTGTTCTCTGTGTCCTCCTCCTAGCTTTTCTGCCCGCTGGATAGGAAAGCAGTAGTGAAATACTTCACTGTTTATAATGATGAAGTGCTTGCCCATGTCTCAGCAGGTTACCAGAAAAAAAGCAGCAGTACAAGCCAGTTTGATAGGAGAACTCATCCAAGCATTCTCAGCCAGAAATTTGGAAGTTATGATGTATGTGACATCTCTGAGGTGGTGTTGACAGATGAGTTGTAAAGGAAGAAGTACAATTGGTCATTAGGGTGCTAGACAATGGATCTAATGCAGCTTGAGCAGGAATAGAAAGTGGAGCTTCTTTTGTAAATAAATCACCGTGTTTTGTTTAGACACCATATATTCTCTCATGGTTACTCCTTGACTAAGCAATTACTGCTAGGCAACTGTTGTAGAAAGACCTCCAGATTTTAATTCCATACTAGGAATCAAAGAATAATACCCAGATCTCAGTTGTATATAAAATAATGATTTCCCTTGATAGAAAGCATTGCACTCATTTCCTTTTTTGAGCATTAACTATTCTAGGTTAGCAAAACTTATTACAGATATAGCATAAGTTGGTTTTTATGTGTGGTTTTCATAGATTCTGACAAACGAGAGCAGAGAGGCATGATTAATTGACTCCCTGATCTGTGTGTCACAGGTTGTTATGGACAGGGTTCAGAACTAAAGGGACTGTTGATGTAAGGAAGAATTGTAAAGATCAACATCCGTGATTAGTTTATGTATGAACATAAGTCTTTGTTGAAACAGACTTACTATAAGTCAGCCAGCATGGAAACTCTTTTCCTTGAACAGAAGGTATGTAAAATACTGTCCCTGAAGAAGGAGTGTGTTTGTGACTGATGGTTTGATACTACATTAAAGTCACTGTAATATTTCCTCAAAAGCAGCACATTCCATCCTTTGTCCATCAAACCAAAAGGAAAGAAAGAAAATTTATTCTGTTTGGACGATAATCCTATTTACTGAAGCAGAAGAGTGAGGTGGAAAAATTTTAAGCTGAAAAAGCGATTAATGTAGTATCATAATACCTGAAGTCCACAACTAATTATTGTTGCACAAGAGCAGGTCTTTGTTTCAGTCCACTGGGAAGTACTTTTCCATTTAAATAACCATCTGCAGTTTCTATGTATGGAGCTTTAGTGGAAGAATATGAGGTTTCCTTAAACGGTACTGTGAATTTTATATTTGTTAGCTGGCCAAAATGCTTGCTGAAGTTCAGAAGAGAAGAATGTAGTGTTAAGGAAGCAACCATTATATATGTTAAGCCACTTCTAAAGATAACAACAAAGGGATCTTTTCTAAGTCAGGGAAGGACAGCACAATTACCACCTGTATCATGTCTCCTTTGTGGACAAAGAATTTTACTTTTAAGCAACATCAGTGTTCAGATTGTTGCTATTATTAATATAATTAAATAGATCTTTATTGCTAAAATAATAGTTTAGTATTATTATTCATTAAATTATAAGAAGGAGCATGTTTAACGAGTATTTTTAAATTTTCAGGCATATGCAAGTATAGGGTAGGTGCTGCTTCTGCTGAGATACTTTTGGAACATGACATCATGATAAGAGTTCTGAGATGGCCAATTTTATTTGGGAAATGTCTCAATTTTTGTACCAAAATATACCAATATACCAATTGGTCTCTTGCTAAGTAGATTACAGAGGCCAGGCATCGTGAGCTGAATCATTAAATAACTGCAAAAGAAAGTGTTTATGTAAAGAAACCACACATGTTTTTTACAGTAAAGTGCCACATGATAGGTTAGACTGTTTATTGAGTTTATTCTCTGGGGTACATTCACTTAGTTGCCAAGAAATTTTTTGAGTGAATTTAACAAACTTCTGTTGGACAACATACAGGTCTGAATATACTTGCATGCTTATTTTATATCTTGTGTTTTGGTAACCAACATTGTTTGAAAATAAATTATTAGGGATATAGACATTTATATCTATGCCTTTTATCAGGAGTTAAAGCACGAGTTTGTCTCCCACTGCCTGCCTGCATTTGTAACTATGTCAAAACTTAATTCTGGTTTTAAGCCTACATGTTTATCTAAGGCCTCTCCAGAAATTTGAATCTGACACAGGATAATAGAGTATTTCATCTCGTAATAGTCATTAAGGTTGTGACATTTAAGCAATAAGCTTTTGGGGATAGAAAACTGGGACAGACAGAACAGAGAAGCTGTTCTGTGGCGGTCTACGACAAACCCTATGTTTGTTGGGATAAAATCACAGTTTCTTCTTCAAGCATTAAAATTCACTTGAAAAATGTAAAGAATAGAAATGGATTGGTACTTTAAATTGATGTGTTTTATGAAATACATCTCTTCATCTAAGCAAAGGAGATATTACAGATTACTTAGAGTAAAAGGTGATTTTAAAAAAATCACTAAGAAAATCTTAAATGCCAATATATTGTATATGGGCTCACTTTCTAGATGACAAAATGTTCCAGGTCCTTGAATTTGCTTCAATATCTGTTATTATCCTAAATCTAACAATAATAATAATATTTTCTGTGGTTAAATATGTTTTTAAGTGTACATATACACATATAGATAAACATGTACATACGCATACACTTATATATATTATATACATAGTATTTATAAATCTAGTTGTTTGCTAGGTGTGATATCTACTGTTCTGCTGGTTTCCAACTGAAATTGTTGTGGCAAGCACTAGATGACCAAAGGTACAACTTCAGTTTGCCAAGGCAGCCTTTCATTGATGGATTCTCTCGAAGTTTTACAAACCCTGGGAAACACGGGAGGGGAGAGGGGTGGTGGCTGTTCCCATACAGCCAGCCTTCTGTCTTCTCCTGTCCCTATTTCTGTGGCTCATACACACTGTTCCTGTTGAGTTTCTCACTTTTTCAGCTGTCAGAAGCTTGCTGAGTTCTGGCATTTCTGCTGGGTTTCCCCATGCACCATGAAGCACGCTTTTTTGACCCTGAGCTTACGTTAATGCCAGTCAGAATGGCATTGCTGAGTGCGAGTTGCTGACTTGGAATAAGATAGGAGCCTCCTGAGCAGGCGGAGGATTCAGGGGACAAATGTTTTACAGGAGAGCAACTGCTGTATACTTTCATTAGATGTTATACAGCCATATGGAGCTATAAGCAGAGAAAGATACAGCTTTGAAATTATATTGGCTTGAGCCTTCTGTCAGTATTTAAAATGCAAGCTTTCCTTTGTCCTTTCTGTTTCTTTCAAGTCTTTAATTTTCTGCCATGGTAGTATCTTCATGACTTTTTATGTGCAGTTTATACCAACGGAGGAGTCCCAAGGCATCTGCTTGTTCCAAAGACTTGCTCTTACCAGAATTCAGAGCTCTTCTTGGTTTGTTTTCTTGATGTTTTGCTTTCAGACAGTTTCAGCTTCCTTCTTGGGGCTTTGTTGGCTCTCAGTTTATTGAAAGCCCCTATTTAGTAGGAAGGTGTGAATGAGACAAATGAGTTTTCTCAGGAGTCTGTTTGAATAATTTGATCTCAATGTTGTGGACATGCACACTAGGAAAACTGGCCTGAGTTGAGTGCTTTAGATCAAAAATATCACATTCACTTGAAGTTCCTTCCAGCCTGGGAATCCGGGATTGCAATAGCAGCATCCCTGGATGAGACACAGTCAGTTCGGGTCTTTCTGTCACATTTAGTGGACTTTAGATCAGATTTTCTTAGTTGCAGATGTTCATGATTGCAGAAAGTCATTCAGTTCCTGAAAGAGAGGAGGGAGGTCTCAGGCAAGATTCCTCTTCAAAATTTGCAGCTGAACCAAGTCTCACTATATTAAGATTCAAGCACCACGTTATGTTTGATTATGATAGTAATTTTCATAACCTTTTGATAGTGGTCCTAATATAGCATTTAATTTTTCTTAGTAGAATCTCAAACAGGGCAAAACAGCTACCTGATATTTGTTTGGTTTTCCTCAAATAAATTCATGAGTATATGTTCTGAAGTCAGAAATATTGAAATTTCCATTAAAAAAAAGTAATCTTAAAATATGTACTGGATAAATTATTATTGCAGGCATAAAAGTGTCTGGTTGATTTCTGTTGCTATGCTGTGGTTTGTTTTTGTCAGTGTTATGGGCTATATAGCATACTTTACTCAGCAAAACCCAAAATAAAGTGGAAAATAAAAAGAAATAGTAAAACCAATCAAACCCCAGTGTGATGGCCTTTCTCCTTAACTACATGTACATCTCTTAAGGGTTTAGTATCAGCTCCAACAAGCTACCGCTGGGACCAATAGTGTTGGACCTTTGTCCTGCTGTATTGAGGGTTTATTAAGAGCTTTGCCCGTTTTATTTGGCTTTTTGATGTTTATATGTAGCTTGATTCAGGATTCCACCTTTCTCCAGTGCTCATTAGTTGTAGTGGCCTTTCTAAACCAGGTCTTTTGGGAATGGCAGTGATTGTGACAGATGATAGAGGAACAGAATTGCTCTGGGACGCTGCTTCTCGCTCTGTCTCTGTCTTGCCTTCTTTCCTCTTATTTCAGTGCTGATGTTGGATTCCCATGCATTTGCCCCTGGAGAGACACAAATTGCAGTAGTTACTTATGCAGCACTTCACAGAGTACTTGTAAGAATAAACTCTTGTGCTTCTCTTTGTCAAATAGAAATCAATTATGGTTTTATTTTTTTAGAATTGGATTTCTCTTTTTCCTTCTTGTAAAAGGTAATGCATTGAGAGTGCTGGAGCCTAAAGACACATCTTTGTAGAAAAGCATGTTACAGTTGAGCCAAAACATTTTTCAGCTGCTTTTCTGGAGTTATTTGTAATTAGACACGCTCTGATGGAGAAGAGTGGTATTTTAATTCTGGCCTCTAAAGAGACAAGATTACTTACAGCAATATTCTCCCAATTTGTATGATCAATATATCCTCCATATTTGTCCAGTACAAATGGGAAAGGCATGTCACTGTCATCTAAGCTGCAGAAGAATAGTGATTTGCCTTGAAGAAGCAAAGCAAAACTCAGAGAAATTTTCAGCTAGGGAAAAAGGAAGAAAATGAGGGGAAAAAATTGTCAAGATGGTTTCAAGCAAGGAAGAAAAAGAAGAGACATAGCAGGAATGTAATGTAGAAACACTTACAATACAACATCACAAATATTTGTGCCATTTATAATTTTAAACTTAAATGCATTTCTTTTTCTCTAGCCTGCCTAGTACTAAAGAGCAGATTTCCTTTTATTTATTTAAAATAAAAATGTAATACACAGAGTACCATATTGTCTCTAGTCTTGCCGAGGTGACAGACATCTTCCTCCTCTTCTCTGTGGCTTTGCAAAGATTAATTGCCTCTTCAAACCCATGTGCATTTTGCCTTCAAAGCATTCTCCCTTTGATCCCTCTCCTCCTTAGCTGCCCATGAGCACTGGACCCGTACAAGGGGAAGCCTCAACTGGGTTTGCCTGTATGTTTGTGAAATTCACCGTGTGAAAGGGTACAGCTTGCATGTTCTCCACTGCTCACGGAGTGTTATTGGATTAACTCTAATCGTGAGCTCCAGTGGATCCTGGAGGGGGACCTTGGAAAAATGGGAATAGTTCTGTAGCTTCAGGGTCAGCACTCTACCTGTCTTGGTGTTTTCTTTTCTTTTATGTTTTTATGGTCTCTGTCATTTTTAGGAGGCGATCTCCTAAATCAAATACTATTTAATCAGTATACAGTACTATAGTGGATAACTATAAATTCAATATAGTGAATGTTGCATGTAAGCAAACTATGTGAAAGAAGGTAAATGAATTACAAATACTTAATTATAGATACCTTTTGGAACATACACTGCTCTTTATTTGTCATCTTCTTGCTTTGTATAACCTTGGGACTTAATCTTGAAGTGTTACTGACTGTATTCAAAATAAGATTGCGGTATGTATTTTCATATACTTAACTGTGGAGAAAATCCTGCCTTCTCATGCAGATATAACACTTTTTTCAAACTAAATAGGAAGAAACATCCATTATAATTCTTAGGGTCTTAAGGTCTTGCTTCATGTGCTAAAAAGATTGGAAAATGAAATTTTACTGTCGTATGACTGAACTCAAATCTGCCTCCTTTTTCCTGTGGTGGCTTTTCTGATTTGTTTTGTGTTGCAAGATGTTTCAAAAGTTATTCAAGTGGAAGCAGGCATGTGCTCTGTACACCACAGCATACAATTTTAATTTCATGGGGGGCGATGGTTTTTTTGTTCTTTGCCAGGCCTTTTATGAACGTGCTGCTAGATCCCCTGTCTAATAGCACCTGCTGTGCTAGTGATGGGGATATGTATAATGGCATGTCTACCTTGGGAGATTACGGGGCAGGGGACCAACAGGGAGGCCAGTGTGTGTGTATACTTTCCAAATTGCTAGCTACGCCCCTGGCTAGATTGCACTGTTAAAAGTAGCATGCTGTTCACACTGAAATACAGAAAGTGAGGATTAAAAAATAACGTATTTCTGCATGTTAATGGCTGTGTATTCTTTGTGCTTCCTATCAAAAGCATCAGAATAATAACCTTTCTAAGGCAGAGCTATAGAGCCCAGCCCTTCAGGCTGGCAACCATTCTTTGAACTTGGAAAGCAATGTTATCTGTTCTAGCCTTTGTCACCTTAGGTTTCAGGCAATACGATGGTAGCTTTATGAATTTCAGCTTATAGGGGACTAGTTATTAGGGCAGATGCAACCAGGGAGTTGACAACCTCCTACACACGTTGACTGGACTGACATTTGCTTAGCGGTAACAAGCTGCCATAGTATGGTGCCATGGGGGCCCTTGGGCTTGATTTAAGAGTGCTGACACCAACTGCTTGTTATTTCATATTTTAGAGCTGTCAGGGAGGCAACTGATGTCAGCATAAAATTATTTGATAGCTCTAAATCATGAGTAGAGTATGAATCTATTGACAGCAATAAGCTAGAAATCAAATTGTTGGACCCCTCAATAGGGAGAAAATTGACAACTGAATGGTGTGCATGCACACACATGTCATGGGTAGCATATGTAGCCCATCCAGTGCCTTTGCTCTGAAATCCATGTGTACAAGTCTATCTTTTAATATCCTAGTATAACTGTTGCTGTTACTGCCCAGCAGGTTTTCTAGGAAAATACTGCATTGCCATTTCCATTGTGTTCGCACTGAACTTTTATTTGGCAAATTTGGTAATGGTAACATTGTCATCTTATATTGTATACTTGCAATTACATCTGTCTTCACTAATGGCCTTCTTGAAAATTTTGTGTTGAGAGGAGGCTTTTGAAGTAGGAAAATACTAGTGGGCTGTTAGGCTTACTGTGAATATTTATGAAGCATACTGCATTCCAACCCCCAAAGCTGCTTCAGTTGCTTTACCTATGTCCCACTTCATTTTCTTAGTTATTCTGGTGTAACTCCATTGCTATACCGTGAATCAAACTTGTAAGCTTCAATTGTGGAATATCAAAAAAGGTTTGGGGCTTTTTTTTTACCTCTACAGTGTTTCTTCTTTTCTTTTCTTTTCTATGCCCTCCGCCCTAAGCCCATCACATGGATTTGGGGAGCTTCTGATTCTCTAATTCTGTCCCAGTATATACCAATTGAAAGCATTTAGCTGTGATTAAAGCAGATTGAATGAGATAATCCCTCTGAGTGAGCAGCTTCAAAAAGCTCAAACACAGCTCTTTGGGGACATGAACTAACTCAACACAAGCTAATTCCTGCGGCATCTCCCATGTGATGTGTTAGGCACACCGCTTACTTGTTTTGTTTACCAGATCCCATTAGAATTTTTTTGTTTAAGAACTGAATTTTTAAGTAAGTTTTAGCAGTCAAACACCATGGAATCATACAGTATAGAATTCTTTAAACTGTGCAATAAACTGAATATTTCTGTTAGAAATGAGAGCAAAGATGTTTCTAATGGAAGCAGTGATGCATTGAGTGATGACCTGCAGAGGAGGGGTAATAATATGCAAAGCATGGGAAATAGGATTGCTTCACTTTCAGCCATATAATGCTTTGGTTAGACAGTATCACGCTCTCCAAGCCCCACTGCCTGGCCTCATGTTTAATACTTTGCACTTTTTCCAAGTAACATTAGAATGGTAGCCAAGATTTCTGAATCTTGTAAGTGCAACTGGAGCTAAGAATGTTGTAATGTTGTCAGCTTTTTCCAGTAAAGTATTTTTAGTTGAGATTATAGCAGTTGCTATTTGTTTATATTTAAAGTCCTTTCCTCAAATGTGTTACTATCATTATTTAGGGGGACCTAAACCTTAAGCTCTACAACCTCTGTAGATATTAAACTATCTGAAATTTGTAATTTCACCTTTGAATTATTGGAAGAGGCTATTTTTTTTGCCACATGTCTCCAGGATCCACAACTGATCTGATTATGCTGGTCATGTGCTAGCCATGAGTCTACAGTAGAAAGTGATGCAATTGCTGTCCTCTACTGTTCACTGTGGAGGACAGGCTCAGAATTAAAATGTTGGGGAATATGAGATACTTTACTACATGTATGTGAACCAAATTCAGTCTTTGCTGAATGCTGTGGTCAGTGGAGTTCGGTCCTAAAAAGCAATGAAGTAATTGCTTCCTTCTGGTCTTCTCAAAATTTTCTTATAAGATCATTATGACCCTTTATTTTTAATGTGTTGATTTCCCATTTTTTTTTTAAGACCCGTGTGTACTGATTTCTCTGCTTTTTCTTTCATCTGAATGCAGTCTTGCCATGTAAAGAATGGTAGAAACAAGGAAGTTGGTATTCAGAAATCTTACCTGGTTGGTTTTATTCCGAGTCGGGTGCAGAAAGTCAGTCTGTCATCCCAGGCAAAAATGTAGGAGGATGAAAGGGTACCTCTACTTCAGCATTTTAGTGTCGATCAGGAGGGTGCTGTTCTTCAAAAGTGAATCTTGTGGTTATCCCCCGTTACTGTCCTTTGGCTCCTGTTACAGAGGGATGTTGCGGCATGGGATCTATGCTCCTTTCAGAAAGAATTAAATCAAAATGTGTGTTTCAGGAGAAACTCTAATAGTGTTCCAGCAGCCTGTGGACATTAAAAGTATGGGAGCAGACTAGGTCTAAAATTTCTCTACCAAAACCATTTACTGTGTGGACATTTGGTTCTTGGTGCCAATCCTTTTATTCTACAGATCTACTCCTGTTATACTACAGTTCTTACTAATGGGGACATGACATAGACTAAGGTGGCATATAACTATGAGAGGGGAAGCAAGGTGACGGTATGAGCTTTTTTTTCAACACATCCAGAGTTTTGAGCTCTGAATATAAACACAACCATTGTGATGATTATATATATATATTTTTTTTTTTTACAAAAAAACATGATTCTGCTATGGCAAAAATATTTGTGATTGAAATCTGAAACTTGATCTCTACATAGTCTCTAACAAGAACTACTTTGCCATGCTAAATTTGGACTGGGGAGAAATTACAAGCTAAAATTCAAAGTAATTTGAGAGATCCTTGGCATGTTCCCAGTTGGCGAGTGTTCATACGTTGTGTTAGCTCAGTCCCCAGCCTTGCAGCAGGAAGGTGGTTGCTGAGTCTGGGACAACTTGCACATGCAGGCCATTGTAAATATCTTGGCCAGGTGCCACATATCTCAATCTTTTTATGGAAGGAAAAACTAACGCATTAGTGATGAGGCAAATTCTGGTACATTTTGCTGCTGCTCACCAACAAAGGAAAACCCAGGGATTAGCTTTAGAAGTTATGTAACTGAAAGTCAAGAGACTTTGATGTGCCTGAGTAAAAGCAATCTTGTTTACTAATTGAAGGGGTTCCTGTCATGTGTTAAGTGCACTATGCGTCCAAAGTATAACTTGCCAATTTATACCACCTGCAGTTGTAACTAAATATATTAGTGATTCTTGGTTTTGAATCTGGGGCTGATCCACTGGACCTGTTTTCTTGGAGATCATACCCTAGAACAGAGATAACTCAAATCTTCTGTCACCTATGGAAAATGAAATTTTGCCAAGCAGGGAAGGAGATATTGGGGCTTAACTGATACCAAGCTCCCCTTGCACCAGGCAAGGGAAGAATCAGAACTGGGGCCAGACTTTCTTCTTCCAGTGACACAGGAAGCTAGAAGCAGCAGAGCAGTTGTAGCCACTTTAGCAAACCTGGCTTTTCAAGATTCAGACATAGGTAATGTTATTCCTGACAATTTTGTGTGCACTTGAAGTCAGCTCTGACTCAGTACAGATCTCTGTACTTCATGGTTTTGAAAGAAGTGGGGGGGGCAAGAATAATGAATAAGAGAGGAAAAAGGGTCATTTGAAAGGGAAAAGTGCCTTTGCTATAGTACTTATCATCTAACCTTGATAATAATTCCCATTACATGGCTGAACCAGTTGTGAAAAAGGAGTGAGGGAATGGCTGGTTTAAACCATTTTCCTCTTTTTCACTTAAAAAGCAGTACCAATTCCCTGTCTTTACCTGTAGTATATTGTCAGGCCATTACAGAATGGAATTACTCATCATTACTCCACGTATGACAGATTCATTTTTACCCTTGGGCTTTGAAAAGAGTCATATTTGGTTTAATACCAAAATACTAATGTACTTACTTTTTTTTTGGAAATCAGTTACCAGACTGCGTAAAAATTGTCTATCCTTGGCCTAGCCATGCTGATTTCTGTGCTTATTTGCATGTGCAAGGAATTAATCGCATACACGTGGACCACTCATCTTCAACAAGCAAGAATACCTCCAAAGTCTAAGGGAAAAGAAGGTTACCTTACGAAAGTTTCTCTTTCTTGCCAATATTTTCTCTCTTCATGTAGTCCAGGTACTCTAGAAAGGTAGAACACCAGGAATACTGATTCTGTTATTTTCTTGAGTGGTAGAATCATGCTCATTTGTCTCAGCTTGAGGATTGAAGTCATAAATCTCCTATCATGTTGTTTTTATCATTTTAAGACTACAAGAAGATGAGATGGAGATCAGAAGTCACTAGTTTTCACATAATGCATCTAGGAAAATTACACTGCCGTCTGCAAGCTGAGCGCCCTTCATTTTGTAGGAGGAATCTCTAGTACTGTTCTTGGTTCCATATATGTGAACAAAGTCCAATTTGATTGGGGGAAGAGTGGTTGGGTTTCTTTTGTTTTTGAAGAGTTTTATGTTGCCCTCTGATGAAGTACCATATGTAGAAATAAGCCAACATTAGGCTTTCAACATATTTTTCCAGAATGTAGAACACCAAAGATGGGCTGCTGTTCTGAACAAGCCTCTCCCAGTGCCACCCTTTTTCCACTGGTTATAATGGGGCTTCTGGAAGACAATCATTTTGTTTAGGTATCTGTACTGAGGTGCGGTTATATCGCCTCAGTAGTTTTCCTAGTTGGCATTTTGTTTTGACAGACATATTTATGAAAATGAGAGGAAGGAACCTCTCTCTTCCACCACAATTTTTTTAATGTGGTGTATGAAAAGAAAGTTACAGTTGTGGGAGTTTAATTAGTTGAATCTATTGAATACCATTAGGTAACTGATCATTGAGTTTCTACCAATAAGTGGATTGTAATATTACATGCATTTACCTGTAATATCTATCCTTGTACAACTGAACTTTTTTATTGTAATTTTTATTGTGTCAAGTTTCTTGTCTGACAGATCTTGATAAAGGCTCTACATGCATTGTTTAGGGAAAGGTTCTGTTTGGGGCTCCATTAATAATGGATATCATCCATCTGTCTCTCAAAAATGAATTTTCATGATCTCATTGTTTTGAATGTTATGGCTAAAGCTCACAGTTGTCATATGTAGGAAGAAGAATTTGCCTTAGTAGATTAGACCATTGGTCCATGAAATCAAGAATCCTGCCTGCACCGGCAGCCAGTTCGTTGCTCTACATATTAAGGACACTATTCTGATCGCTCAGTATACAGAATTTTCTCTAATTTAAATGAAAAAGCAGCATGATAGGGCTCTTTCATTTCCCTCCAGGATATTAGGGCACATTCATGGAAATGAGTCAGGGACAATACCACATGCTGTGCATATCCTAAAAGGGGAAGGAGAAATCTGTAGAAGAGGAGTAGTGATCAGTGCAGACTGTCATGGTGTACTGATGTTTTTCTTCATGTTTCTTTGAAATCTTATAATAATTGCCCTTGGGCAGCTTCAACTTTTGTGGCAGCAGTAGAACAGCCTGTGCGTTAGTGACCTTGGCAGGATTACATAAACCATATTTTCACCTGCATAAAATGTTCTTCAGCAATTTTTCTTTTGCTTTAGGCATAAGTAGTGTTTTCTCCAATGTCACATTGGCATGCTAGATTTCAATTTTTGTGAGGCTGATCGTGAGGAAACGTCTCTGTTCTCTATCCATGGTAGGTGTGCCTATGCTCTGTTTTTTGTATTATTGAAGGGCTGACGTAGGATGCCTTGTACTGTTATCAACCTTCTCTCATTTTGCATGACATCACTTGGAAGGTGTTGGAGAAGTCACTTTGTATTCTCAAACCTTGACTCCACTGAAGTCAACAAAATCTTTACCATTTGCTTTTGCAGGGCTAAGTTAGGAAACCGGGAATTTTATCCACTAAAGCAGGTTATTTCTAATGGTTTTACTTAAGAATCATCCTCCAACAAAACAGCACCTGACAGATCTCTCCAGAATTTCTAAACGTAAACTTCCTCTGGAAGCTGCAGATATCTTGCTGTTTCTGGCTGGTAGCTGGGATGATAGGTAGCTCTGTGGGTGGTTTGTGAGGTGAAAGTTTGACAGATGATTTGCCCTTCTTCTCTTAACTTGCATGTGGTGATGAAAAAAGAAGTCACAAAATATCAACAGAAAGAAAAAAATGTTGAAACCACTCATACATGCGTGCATTTGCATAGCTGGTCCTAAAGGAAAAAATCATATAGGAAACATTTTGGATTTGAAAACCCTTCAAGTAGAGACCCTAAAAAAATGCTGTGTGACTTGTATAAGCAAATACATAGCACAAGCAGTGAATTACAAAGGTCAGAAAAACCCGCTAGAGAAACAATCAAATTGAAAACTAACTTAGGCATGTTCACATATGTGTGATCTAAACGTTAATTCCAAATAAAGGGAAGTTGAGGGAAGAAGGATGATACATGGTTAAACTGTGAGCATGGGCAATTTCTTTTTATATCTTGCCATCCTAGTGAAATGGCAATAACCATATCTTTTAGGTCAGAGAAATATTTTGTAAATAAGGATTATGAAGTTGCCCAGCACTAGGGTCACAGCGCCTACTTTGAATAGTAGGTAATTCCCACAAATGAAATGGGACTGACTTAATTGGAAATGCTCTTCTTCTGAATATATCGGTTTGTGCTGTTGTTGGCTATCTCATTCCATTTATCTGTTTGTTTCAAGAACATTCTTAACACAACCAGAACTCTGTGATAATTTCTCCTTTTTGATGGATTTAGTAGGTCAGTAACATTATCCCAAACCTGCACTTGGGAACTTAGAAAAAGATGTTAGACAGAAAGAAAAGAGAAAGATACTGCTTTTGTAAAGAATCAGGTAAAGACAGCTTTTCCACCCGTTTGACTCAAAAAGTAGGTTTCTTGGATTAGGACATCAACTGATGTATATCACCAGGTTTACTTGTACTGACTGCAGGAAAGAGAATTTACAGTGGTTGGTGAACTTGCTACTGAAATCTTTGCAAAGATCACCTTCAAACTGTCATCCCTGTGTCTTATGATCTATACTTAATCTGCCTTTTTGGATTTTTGGCCAAGTTGTAGTGGACTAGTTAAACATATCTATTAAGTGGACTTAGTTAAGCATATACATTAAAAAACAATAATGAAAGAAAGGCATTATATACGAAGATGTGCTGGTTTTGGAAGCATAGAAATATTTTTTGACATTGCAGTTCACAGCATGTGGTATTTGGTGATTAGTGTTCAAAGACTTCAGAAAAATAAACATAGCAATGTAATATAAATACAATTACAAAACAACCAGTGCTTCATCAAGTAAGATTAGTTTCCAGTAGCAAGTATATCCTCCTGTGGAACATTTGTGTGTGCATTTGAAGTATCAAAATGAGACATATTACTTGCTTCAGATCGGAGTCCTGAGACTGCACTGGCTTTTCCATATGCAGTTGTGTTAGGAAATAACACAGTGCTGTTGTTTCTGATGGATCTAATTCTTGTTGACTCCAGAGAAAGCATGAACAGATTTTAGGTTATTGTTTAGAGACTGGCCTTTGTTTGCCTGATGTTTTTTAGTTAGGTAATGATTTTGTTTTCTTAACTGGTATGTGCAGCACAGAGGTTACTGGTTTTAACCAGTAGGTAGCATGCAGTCTCTTTGAAAGAAAGAAAGAAGAAATGACCAAGTCAGGTATGCTCTGAGACTGGGTCACTGCCATTCACTGTCAGAAGCGAGCGGCGTGGGCCATCACGCCGGTCCTTGCCAGCAGAAGTGACAGGTGAAAGGCCCTGGGGGCTTCGGCAGGAGTAGCCCGCCAATCATGTTTCAAGGGTGCTCACTCGGCACTGGAAAAGCTAACCAAGTGATTAAATAAACATAATTTTCCCCTGTTGTTCTCAACTGGCCACTAATTAAATACACTTGTAATGTATGGAAATATCTATTTAATAAAGAGGCTGTGAAGTTACCATACCTAGGTGGGCCAAATGTGTAAATAAGGTAGTAGGCAATTTCAGTTTGCGGTCTCTTGCCTTAGGGAGTGTCTTTTAATGACTTGATGTGATGCCTTTTACAGTTTATCGCTGATGACATTTTGAGGACACACACAGTTTGTAGAACAAAGAACAATAAGACTAGGGTATTTTCCTGAATGTGGTTTATATGCCCTCCAAGTTATAAGCCTGTTCCAGCAAACAGAATTAAAGGGCTACTGCATAGTAGTCTCCCTGAAGGTAAGAAAAAAACCCGCCTTTCGTAAGGAGAATAATGTTAGCTATGGGACAATGAACTGGTAATAATCCAACACAGGAAGTTCATTTTAATAAAAAATATTTTATTATTGATTTTATGCGTTTTCAGTTTTTAATTTTATGATTTTATTTTATCCCTTTTTATATCCCTTATGCTACTTTTTTCTGATCTTTAGATATCTGAATGTTTCCAGATTACCTAGATATCATTTTAAATTTTATATATATATATATATATGTTTACTCATGTATTAGAAAATTGCACTCTGTCAAGTGTGCAGTGGTCCTAACTTGGAGCTCCGAGTAATCCTAGATGCGCTCAACCCTCAGGGTAGTGAATGCCTGGAGAGGACAGACAAAGACCTTGAACTTGGCTTGTTTGCTTTTTTAAGGAATGAGAATTCCAGCTGCTTTGGAGGGGTGCTCTGGCATTCTCAGCTAGCCTGGATTTCCTCAGGACTCTGTTCTCAGTCATGTCATCTGTATGTCTCAACCTTTGGAAAGGAAAGCTTTTTTATTGTCTCTGTAAAGAAGAAAAGGGAATACAGCTGAAGTTTATGTGCAAATGTGTGTATACAAATAGACATAATTTTCTATACACGAATCTTCACAGGGTAATATATTTATATTAAATTATCTGTAGGTACAGTTTTAACAGAAGTACAACAAACATTCTGATAGATCTTATATAAATCAACTCTATGATCACATTTGAGTTATATCACACCTGCTACATTGTGTGATATGTTCAAAGACTATTTGGACAGTCCTGATCTTTTAAAACTCTTTTGTATTGTGTTACTTTACATACAACTTCAGAGTTGCCTCCCACTTGCGCTTGTATTATAGCAGGCTTATCACAGAATTCCAAAGAATTTATCTTTCTTTGTGATGGGTAGAAAAGGAGGAGAATGAAACGTGAATTGTCTTTCTGGTCTCGATGTGATCAGGAACTGATAGCGGCAATAGGCAACTACTGGAGGCCCACTTCCACACTTTGTCTGATGCAGGCACAGCAGTTGACACTTAATCACCAGAAGTGAGATTACCATAGAATCCATTCAATACAGTCATTTAATACATGGCCAAAATCTATTTGTGTTAATAAAGGTTACAAATCGATATCAAAATGTACCTCTGGTAACTTTCACAGTTACTAGCTATGTGTTGTTATTAATCAGACAGGTGTCCATATTCTGCTGACCAAAACATGAATGTCTGGTCTGAAAAAAAAATAAACAACCAAACTGCCATTAAATCATAAAGTGATTTAAAGAAAAAAAGTGTACTCATACTAGTGCTAATGTTTTCCTTCCGAAATTTTCTAATCTACCTTAACCAAAGCTGATGTCTCACTGAATTGGCCACGGTAAACAGGAAGCTTACTGCTGGAATTAATTGCTCTCCATAACAGTTTCACAAATCCTGGCACATTTCCGCCCTTGTTTTTCCAAATTAATAGGTGATGAATTAGTTAGGATTGACCGGACAAACTGAGTATTGCATTGCAAATTTTGTTTAATTAGCCCTACAGTAATTGTTAATAGTTAATATTTTGTCTTGTGCATTCTGCACACGTGGCTACAACCCCCTGGTAATGTGCAGTGTCACAACAGGGTTTCAGTAGCTGGCGGCTGCCACTGGGTTTATGCTCTTCTTGAAGAGGTCCCTTTGCTAGAGAGTGCTGTGGTACTGCTCAAAGAAAAATTGCAGCAGCCATTGCAGAGGAGGCACTACTTTATTCTTCAGCTTTAGTGCCATTGTTAAACCAGAAAAGGCTGCCAAGGTTATAGAGGCTGTCAGTGGAGACACCGGACACAGTTCCATTCTGAGAGTTTCTGTCTTTCATTAAGTCTGATATTTTGGAAACAGCTCTGTTGCAGACCAGCAGCCTATGGCAGCAGGGTGGAGAGCTGGGGTTTCAGTTAGATAGAGAATGTAAAAGTACAAAATAAATCTGTGATACCAGAAACATGTTAATGAGGAGCTAGTTGTGAAGAGCGTTAGCATAGCCTCCATATCGTAACTGAATGTAGAGTAATAGGATTAAAAGAACTAGGCACATGTTTTATAACTTGCCTATGAAAGCCATAAATATATAAGAAAGGAAGGAATGAAAGAATCAAAACATTTATACTCCTCTTTATGTTACACTGGCATGCAACATCATATATCTGATGCTACCATATTTTAAAGAGAATCTGCTAATGAATTTTGTCAGCATCTTTGGACAAACTAAGCAGCCAATAAAAATAGCAGCAGTCATAAACTCCATGTATTGCATCAACTGCATTTCCAAATCTCCAAGCTCTGTAAGAGAGTAATGAATTTTCTCACTGGAAGATGGGGTACTGCATTAATCCCCTTTCAGTAAGTGTTAATCAAAAGTGGTAATTTGGCGTGGTTTGTTATCGTTTATTGCTCCACTTTTGTTTAAGATGGCAGGATAACGGGACCTTAAAATAATAATTGCAACGAGTTTTACTGGTTCCCTCCACAAGCAGATTTGCTGATCCTTCTGGTCTCATAGCTTCATGTTCTAGAGGATCCTGCAACTTTTGTATTTCCACTCTTTTCTACCTTTTGTCCCTGCATGATAATTTTTATTTTAGTTTTAGTTTATTTTCATTTTCTTTTCATACAGGTCCCAATTTGTTCTCTTTGTGTACTTCCTCTTGTTCTTGATAATAATTTTATTCCCAGACCTTATTGAATCTGCTTAGGCCAGACAGAGGGGACTTTCCCTGGTAGAAATCTCAAGTGCTGATGCATTCTGTCAATGGAATAACTTGAATCAGAGTGGTGCTGCATGGCAAATATATAGGTAGAGATGTTACCATTGACCTACCTGGGAATTTCTGTTAAGTGGAATAGAAAAGCTGGCCAGTGATGGGCTAACAAAAGGACTGTTCCAAAAATAAAAGGCTAAAGTGCATAAGGCACAGGAGGTGACGCAGTGATTTTGAGAAGAATGTAGTGAATTAGGAACCTTGATTGCTCTTTTCTTCCATGTATCCCTGGACATGTAGCACTTGGAGCACCACAGCTCTCAATTCCCAGTGCAGTTGTATCACTGGCATGCCTGATAGTTTTGCCCCCTCCAACAGCACAGTTCCTGTGTGTAATACAACATCAGTGATAAAGTGTGATGCACCGTTTGATAAGCTGTTATTTTCTGTAAACTTTTTTAATTTGCTTAGCAGATAATATTCCTTCCACTGCAAAGTTGAGGGGGAGGGTGGAGAAAAGGTAAGAGCAGTAATTTATAGCTGCACATGACCAAAACAAGGATTTTTACCTCTCTTGTAGTGCGAATCAAGTTAAATTAGGTGTGTGGCTGTTTCCATGCCAGCAAAGGCTAGCTGAGTCCTAGCCTTGGAGCATACATCTCAACAAATCAAATGGTTTGCATTACACAATAAATCTGTAGGTATTTGCTGAAGTCTAATTCCACTGCCCTTGAAATGCTCCACTGAACTTTTAAGATTTTAATAACCTCTCATTATTAGGAATATTAATGTCTTGGCTTAGATGGTGGACTGTGGAGGGTTAATTTCTATCCAGGTCAAAGATCAAGGGTTCAGTCAACTGTCATGAGAATATGAAAGAGAACAGTAGAGACCTCTGAATGACCCCTTTAAAGCAGACAAACTTGCAAAAATGTTTAAGATGGCAATTTTTGTCCAAAAATAAAAAAGATAATGTAATTTCTGCCTGCAAAAAATGACAGCACCATTGGTTTCTCTGTGCATCTCTCCCTGCTACTTAATCCTCACTGAGTTATGATACAGGTTATCAGAGAAATGGATGTACAAACCCAGTGTTCTTTGGAAATGAATGCCCTTGATTGTGCTTTAAATGTGCACACAATAGCCGGTAAGCTGGCAGTTTCATATATCTTCTAATCCTCAGGAAAGCATCCACAGTATTCTGAATATCTGGGCTGTGATGGGCAGAATAATTTCCATAACAAGCAGATCCAGTGTCATGTACACAACTCGAGGGGGGCAGAAGCCTCACCACTGACTTCAGCTGAGCTGTGTCTGTTTACACAAATCAGGGAACTGGCCTGTGCATGCAAAGAAAATCAAAAGTCCACAAAATAGGGTGGTTTTTTAGGTATTTGTGAACATTGTGGGAAGAGAGGGGAAAAAATAGTGCCAAAGGATTCTAGGGAAAAGATTTGGGGTTTTTATTCTTTTTAGAGTGGCACAGAACTTCACAGAAAGAATAATCAGAAATACCACGTAAACCATGGGAGATAGGGAACAGTAAGTACTCAGACTTTTTGTGGGAGAGAACTGTTTCGTGTTAGATTGTTTTGGTTTTTTTGTTATATAATGACAGTGTTTTCCTATTTATGTCATTGTAAATAGAAGCAGTATAGGTAAAGTCTTTCTCTGTTTTTCAAAGAAGTGGGCGGTTATGAAAGCAAGTTTTGTTGGCTCACTTATTTGCTTTTCCAAAAAGGAAGTTTATGCATCAGCATATTATCATAGCAATTCTTCACTTTTGTAAAGCAGCTGAGCATATGCTTTGATGAATCATGGCATGCATAGATTAGAACAGAACGGGAAAATCCACAATCCATAAAACAAATAGAAAATAACATTTTCCCATCTCTGCCTCAGTGCTGTCCCTGAATTGTGAGATTAGTGAAGGAAATTCTCTTTTCCTGACCCTTCTGGATAAGGTTGACCCCTCAGCTTCAAGGTTGTATGCTCAATATTTGGCACATTAATAGGCGTGGAAGAGCAAAGCGCGTTTCACTTAATAATGCCTTCTGTTTGTATTGCCCGTGTTAGTAAAGGCTGAACTGCACACAAACAATACACCGATATGAATAACAAGGGCTCTCCCTTGATTTTCCCAACTAAATGAATTGAAGCGCCCTATATCTGTGTGACACATCTAAAGAGATTACCACACATCTAGGCTTAGAAGTCTCTGGGTAGGCTGAGTGTTTGAAATACATAAGTTGCAAAGGAGCTAAAACACTTTCATGTAAAAGGAATCTTCAAGAAGTGAAGTAACTTCTTATCACAGGTGCTATTTTAAAGCCCATGTTTACATGTAGAATGAACTCAGATAATCTGTTCATCTTTCCAGTATTTGATGATTTAAATGTTCCTCCAGCCTTGTGAATAGATTTTGACTTGTGCAAGTGAATGATAAAGGTTTATTTAATGGTTGCCACCTTTTTAAAATAACCATAGACAGAATGACTTAACAAAGCAGGTGCTTTCTCTTTCATGGCTTGGCATGACTCTGGCAAAGTCAGCTATTTGATAAATGCAAAGCCTATTCAAGAGTTGGGTTTTGTAATGACAGCTCTACTATATGAAACCGCTTTTTAAGATGTTTATCTATGAGAGGAAATCTAATTTGACAAATTCACGGAGCAAGCCATATCTTGGAAGAGATCACAATCTGTGTATGGGAACTGGGGTACTCACTGTAGCTTCCTAGCAGCCCAGCACATGGTCTTAGAAAATCTTCTGAAGAGATGTTCTTTCCAAACCTGTGTCCTTTCCAGATTGGATGTGTAACTAAAATATTTATGTAGGTGTAGAAAAAGATGACTTAGAGATTAAGTTTGTTGCTTGGGATAATTATACCATGTCAAAGAGATGGTGTTAAAGGAAAAAGTGCACCATTACAATTTTTTGTTGTTTTGTTTTCAACTGAGTATGCATGACCTAGTGTGAGCATCTTTTTATGGCAATGTCACTCTTTATTTCTGCTGTTGAGAAACCATTTCTTTTAGCTCATGCCGCTGTGTCTACAGTTTATACCAAAGAACAGCTTTCCTTTTTGTAGCTGCACATCACGAATAACAGCTATATTTGGTGCCAAATGAGATGCCCTGATTTGTGAGCTTTCCATAAACATATCTGAATTGTTCAATTTCCTTCTCATTGCATAATTTCCATCTTGGCCTTCTGCCTGCTGATATTCAGATAAAGAGTATGTTCAAGTCATTTACAAAAATGCTGTGAAACTGTTTCAGTGTAGCCTGCTATCAAACATAACAGGATTGTTTGATTTTTATTTATGTGTAATGTAAGTACTATTCACCATTTTCTTTTAACAGCTACTTTAACAACCGTCTTGCTGTAATGAATGACAACAGGAAAAAAAAAAAGCATTAGAAGTTACCTGCTTAAATGAATATATTTCATGTTCATGGCAGAATGTAACACTGATTGTTATTTATAGGGTTGTTTTAATGCTTTTTTTGTTTGAGGAAAAAAAGCAGGATAGGTTACTGTTTTCTTTTTTCTTCCTTTTCTTTCATGTCCCTTCAACATGGTGATGGATTCCTAACATGGATATCTGAACTGCTGTGCAAATGGCTTGGCTTTGATATAACTTTAATAGGTAAGTGAATAATACCAAATTACTATAGTACTTTTGCTGCAACGTATTTATTTAAAATTTAGAATCTAAAAGTATTAAAATTAATTTCCAAAACAGCAGTGAAAATTTGCTTTGTATCGAGTCTAGCAACCAGCAGACTGGGTGGATAAAGGTGAAAACAGCCTAATTCTTCCTTTTCCCAGGGAAAAAGTATCTCACCGTATTTTTGTCTCAATGTCAGGATAAATCTAGCACCTGCTCAACTAATTGCATTGTAGCATTCATTTAATCCTTACAGTTAAACTTGAGGAAGGAGTTACAGTGGAAAAGGATTTTTTTGTCTTTGAGAGTGTATGTCATATTCAAGGAATGGGAAAAAAAGGGTAAGAAATGAAAACTTCTCTTCCAGCCACTAAATTGCTGGAGTTTTACGTTATCAATGGTGTTTAGATATATTGAGTAGGAAGCTCTTGATGAACATTATTGAGAAAAGAGAGCAAAGCAAGGTACATGAATATGAAAAACTGTTTTCTGAAATCACTCTATCCAGTGGGTATGTGTCCATTGGATACCATAGTTACAGTGTCTGTTGACTTATTACTTTATAGTAGGAAATAAGACAATATAGATAATAGCAAAACTGTCTCCCTCAGGATGTAGTTGCTTACTAAGATTACTGAATGTCCAGGCAATTCTTGAGGTAGTCTTTCCTGCATGTATAGCAGAATGATAAGAATACAGATAAAAAGAAAAGCTGGCCTTCATGCCACAACCAACCAATGGAAGATTTAGTGTTAAATCGTGTATCAGTCTGGTAAGGGTGTGGGGTTTTTTTTGTAAATATGGACTTTCTGTGTATTTGTGTAGTTTTATTTTGGTACTTGTAGAGGCAGGAAATGAGTGCTGGGGCTATCTGTACATTTCAGTTGGCCTTTGAACCTGCATTTGCACTTGACATCCTCACCTTCAAGCCCAGGCTATGTCCTAGCCTTGCTGTGTAGGAGCTGACTGTGCCCTGGCAAGAAGGATTAGGAGAGGACCCTGACAGACACTGGAAGGGTGACCTGCAGGAAGAGCATGTGCGTGCTTAGTTATAACTGATAAATGGTTAAAACTGTGTTTCTTTAACATTTCTTTGCTGTTACTACTACTTCACAGCTGAGATGAAGGATTACTATTCAAATACAGGAGCAATAGTTCTGGAGGTTCCGTCATTTGTATGTTCTCCAAACACGGAGCGTAGATGTGTCCCCATGATGACAGTTAGAGCAACATGAGTTTGGGCAACATTTCTGCAGCTGCACACAACCAGCTGCAATGCTGTGTGATACAGATATTGTAACAATGTCTTGAATTTTTTAGATTACAGCGAGTAGAAAGATGGGAAAACTGAGCAATCTTGTTGAGATTTTGATCTCAAAAATATCAGTGTGTGTTATTGTTGCCAAGAGCAAAATTTGGCCTGTGATGTTGCTAGGGTCTCTCAATTAGCACACTTCTTGCATAATATTTGCTTTGCCTGTTTTCACTAGGGAGCCAGCATTTGACAGAACAGGTATGTCAGTTTGCACTGTTACAATAGATGCTTATGAGAGATGTTAGAAGGAAAGGACATACTTTAGAATACTGTGACAGAGAGAACCAAGAAGCTATGTACAACCTGCTAGCCGTTAAGCAGATAGATTGTTTTGCTGGTTTATACCAGTCTGATGTATAACTACTTCTGTGTATTTGATATATGTAGAAAGGAAGAAAGAAGAGTCGAGTGTATTGTATCTGTCCAGGTACAATTACTCAATGTTTTTTTCGTGAAGAACCTGACAGTACTGTACTTCAGACTGAAGTTACAGGGTTCACCAGGGAAAGAACAGCTGGCTTCTTTATTAGATTTTGTGTCGTACTTAAGGAGGCCATGTTTCCCATTGTCAGAGTGTAAAAGAAAATGAAAGCTCTGGGCATCATTAAAATCTTGGAAGTGTAGTATGTGTCAGTTCTATTCCCACAACACCTGGATCAAAAGCTTAGTGTGAGGCCACTTAGCAAACAAAACCAGACTGTTTTCCACACTTCAGATTTTTTGCATTAAGTTTCCTGTAACTTTCTATTTAAACTATGTTCAGCAATATTGTCTTGGGTATTGTACTTCTGGAGGGTACTGAAATAGAAAAGAAAGCAACTGTAGAAAATAGCTTTTGTATGGACTTCCGAATATCTTTTCTTCTACACACTGTGAATTAGTACCAGCAAAAATTTGAATTAGAAAAATATATGCTTTGATCCAAAGAGCTAACAAAGAGATGTCTTTGGGTTTGTTATTTTGCATTTTTGCATTTTCAAATCTAGAATCTAATGCATGTTACAGGTCCTGAGTTCCACAGTTCCACCCTCACCACGACGTTGCCTGAACTGGGTGGGTTAATAAAAAGAGAGACTCAGAGAACTGATGTGGTCTTCTTTTGAGTCTACTATTTCTGAAAGACTACACATTACAGACCAGAGAGGAGTCAGACTAACTTTTAGCAGTTTTTGTGCAAAAAGATGACACAGGTTGTTATACCAAGATTGAAAACAGATACGTGATAATGTGAATCTTTCAGGAGAAATCAATGGCTTCCATCAGTGTTCAAAATGCTCAGTGAGTGTATATTAAATAATGCAGTTTCCAAAATTGTCTGCAGTTCCTATCAACACAACAAATTAGCCATGTAACTGGAAAAGCTGTTAGCAAGAATAGGAAAGTGTTGTTATCTTTCTACCTCTCAGAATCATATTTAAGATCTGGGGTGCTTTTTGCAGAAAATGTAGGATTGTGAAGAATGGTTAAGCAAAGAAAAATGAAGCTTATACTTTGGAAATGTGCATAAAGCAGTGTTGAAATAAGTAATTTGTTCAAAAGGGAAGTTGCAGTGGAACAGATACTTGCAAAAAGAACCATTTGTCGTTCTTGGAGGAGATCAGAGGCAACATTCTGAGAAAATAATAAATAGGAGAAAACAGGAAAATTGGGAAGAAACTGTAGAGTTCATAAATAATGCAGGGTCTGAATAGATTATTTATTCTTCCAATGTCCCAAGAGGACTGTTTCTCTTTGTCTTGGAAAATTGGTTGAACAGGAGAAAGCAAGTCAGAAGTGATGTTAGGACTGATCACATTTGGAGAGAATTTGTGGAACCAGTTGACTAAGTAAGCTGGGGAAGTGTTCCAAATGTTTGATGTTTATAGATGTGAATCTTTTCAAGCAAACATTTTTACTCCTATATTCCTCCTAACTGTTTCCTTCCATTCAGTATACAACACAAATTAAAGGATTCATTATTATTATTGTTATTATTATTATTACTACTACTACTGGAACTGCTACTTCAAGTAAGAGCAGTCTGAGAATTTCCATGTTTCTCCTCATAGTGCATTCTAGCTCTTGTCATGACCCAGCAGTTCAATTCCATAACAACTTTGTAGCTCGAGCAGAACTTATGAGCTAATAGTATTCATGTGCTGCTTTTTGATTCCTGGGTCATTAAACATCAGATGAGATATGATTTCTTTCTGGTTATTCCTTTTCTTTCCTGTAGCTTAAAGTTCTACTGGATGTGATCTTACACAATGAATTTCTGTAATTCACTACTTTTATTTATATAAGTGTACATACGTATAGATGTGTGTGTGTGTGCACATATATATGCTTGCTTTAGTTGCAAAGTGTATTATACTTTACATCAGAAGCGTGTTGCAGAGCAACACTGAAACATTAAGAATCATGTAGCATTGAGTACCAGGGGATAACAGCTCAGTCCCCTCTTTCTTTTCCTTTCTGCACACATCATTTTATTGTCTTCCAAATAGCATTTTAGATAGGTTACTCCCTAACAGAGCTGCTGCTTGCTCCTTGGTAACTGTAGTCTTAAATATTTTATGAGATGCCAAAATAGTTATGAGTAAGAGCATTGAAACCCATTGGCTTCATGCAGCAGTCTTAAATGCTGTTTCTTTCTAGACCCAGCCATGATTAACACCATGAAAATTTAGTGAGGAACATGTAATAATCCCCTTGAATGATAAGCATCAAGATTTCCAAAAGTTTGGGCAATGTTGCACCTTGTGAAGACAGTAAAGAACATTTCCTGTCCTCAGTGAGGTGAGAAGTCATGATACTGAGACTATGCTTAATATGAGGGATTTCTTCTGGATCAGCACTGATATACATCAGTTTTACGTGGAAAGCTAGAGCAATAGTAGAAACAGTAAATAATGTCTTCAGGTTTTCATACATGTGTGCTAGACATAAAGATACTTTTTAACCATTTCCATCCAATCGCATCTGTATGCACATTTGTGTTCATCATAGGAAAGAGCTGCTAAAAGTGCTGTAAAGACTTCAATTTCTAGTTAAGGGAATACTGGTTTGCAGTAAGCCACACTGGCATTTATAGCATTCCAACTAATCCACAGTTAGTATCTATCAATGACCCTCATGCTATTTTGAACACAGGTCACGTGGCACGAGGATGCTTATTTGATTTCACCAGCCTGGATGTAGCATGTGCATGTGGTGTCACTACTGTGTTGTAAATTCACAGCCGAGTCTTCTGGGCTATAATGTCTTCATTTAGAAAAGCCCTTTATCAGAAATGGGGAGGCGTTATGAATTATTTTGATCAATCTCTCCTATCAGGGTTTTCTCTGGTCCGTTTCTCATTAATGGTCCATTACAACGTATATCAGCATAGTAGATATCTGCAAACTCCCACTATCTGCTATTATTTGTCGTGTATTTTATTGACATCTATATTTAAACGCTTAATGCTCTTCATTATGCTCTCAGGATCAGTAACAGCAGGTCATCAACGTAAAGCAGCTCAGTGCCATTAAAACTAAGATACTAACTTATGTCGATCTAAAATAGGCTTGAAGATGCAGATGTTGTTGCTGTTGTTTTACCCTCTCTGTATTGCTTTTAATTCCACTTCTTTTGAACGGTGCATGTTTTTAAAAACAAATGAATTAAAGCTCAGAGACTTTATTAAATGTAAGCTGTTAGAGTGGGCTTAAATGTCTGCCTAAGATTGTCATAGAGAATGATGACTTTTCTGATATATTTTCTTTATAAAGAAATGTAATTATTTTCTTGATATTAGGTGAGAGGAAATTTAGGAAAATATTGAAGCATTTACATAGTGAATCAATACTAAATAAGCAACACTAGGGTGTCTCAAAACATATTAACAGAATCTGAACTTTAGTCTGTTCTATGTTTGAAACTTCTGTTCTGTTTAAAGAAAGCAAACAGAACAAAAAAAAATTATCTGGAAAGTTTTGACCAACTCAGAATGTGAATTTGAAAGAGAAATGTATTTGTGTGTCACTTCTTTGAGAACTATTATATTGTGGTCAAAGCAGGGCATAAAGAGGCATAAAGGACAGGCTGTTTTGGAAAGCCAGAAAACAGAAACAGGAGGAAATGAGTTTGTGCCTGCTTCCTAATAAAGGATGTACATTTTTCAAACAAACCGTTGGAAGTGCTCTTGAAATGTACACCGGTTACATAAGGCGTGCATAAGTATACCAAGATAGTAGATGAAGACTTGGAAACTTTTAAAAACCCTGATCACAATTGTTTCAGCTTTGAGATGTTCTTCTGTGTTTAAATAGTAGGAAAGGAGGTGATAGTAAGTTGAGGTATGTTCGTTACATTTCTAGACATAATAGCGCTCAGGAACAGAGGCTGTAGCACGGCAGAACACCACAGTTCTGTCTTGCTTGTGTCTGCTATGTGTCTTCTTGCAGCTAAATTAGTTATTTTTCTTGCCCTGCCCTGAACTGTTTAAAATGTGTGGAAGCCCGGGCTTCTGAATTTCCTGATGTGGATTCAGGGGCCTGGTAGCCCTAGCACTAAGGGGGATTTCTACGGAATATATTATTCCATAAAATAATGTATTTTATAGTTAATATTTTTCTGTAAATAAAATCATTAGCTTTTAGATATTTTTTCCAGTTGGTGAGAATTGAATGCTTATACTAACATCATCCTTCCATTTTACCTCAGTATTTTTGCCCTTAAAAATTTCTTATCTTTCACCATCTATATAAGTTACTGAGAATGTAATCAGTCATTAAAATGCGGGTTTACATCTCACTGATTTTTAGAAGGGGGACTTGACAGTTGCATCCAATTTGATCACACCAAATTAGGTGCCTATATAAGCTCTTGGACTGATGGGATCCTGTGGCACAAACCTCTTTCAGCTCCTTCTCCCAATCTTTTTTGAAAGAAAAGAGTGATGGGGTGATATATATAGCAGTCTGTTAAGCAAATAGTTGGAGAATGGAAGCACCATATTTTAAAAGAAGTAATAAACTGGTATGGACTAATAAGTAATAACTGAGACTTTGGCACCTTTCTTTGATGAGCAATAAAAAGAACATTCAACATGAAAAATTAAAGGTGTTATGAAGATGTTGAAAGTGATTTTCTATTTCTTACTGAGGGATTATGAGAGAGATGAAGGATTCCCGTCTTTGAAAACCGGAGATAGTAATTTCTCTAGCTCTATGGGATATGCTATGCTTAGGAACGAAACTGTGTCTAATAAAACCTGAGGCTGAAATATTACCTCTGGCTTCCAGAACTTTATTCTTTTTATCCTCTCAAAGGAATGCTACATTCCAGTTAACCATCTGAGTACCAGGGTTCATCAGCGCTTGACAGTTATTTGCAATATATCATCTGTGTATTTCTCTGTGTGTGTGTGTATCTCTGAAGGATTTTTCTGAGAGCAGGGATGGAGAGGGAGAAACGTTCCTAATCTGTAAAGTTGAATGATAATCTAATGAACATCTTGCAACACAGAAAAGCCTTGCTGTATGTGTTAACCATAATTTTTCCTCACCAACATTTTGTTATTGAGACTATTAAATCCTGGATGGGTAGTAGTATACTACTTGCATGTACATATATTAAAGGGTCATATGAATGTCAGACAATAATACTCCAGGTTGTGTACCCAACTATTTCTAATAGATACACACAAATTTCAACCTCCCCTGTTGACAGAAAAGCAGGAATCCTGCAGGGGTGACCTCAAAAACATAGAAAGGACATCAAGGCTGCAGACTATTTACTACACATATGTTCTTCCTGACTTTGTCTGCTTTGTGTAAAATGCAAAGGATATATTTCAGTACTGAATTCTCTAAAATGTGAAAGCAATTGTTTATTTTTGAGACAAATGCAATATTTATTCTCAACTCAAAGCTATTTTGTGTACTGCAGTCTTTTCCCTTTGCTTCCATACATTTCTTTTCTAATTTTCTTTCTTTTCTGAAATGTAGTTACAAATAACTTGCATGAGTGTTGTGCATTTTTAAGGAAAGGTTACTAGGACAATACTTTACAACTGGAGCACCTTCCTCTGTAAACATTTTAGGTGTATTGGCTGTGGAATTACTGGAATGGATTATCACCATGTATCAAGGATTACAAATACATTTGAATTACGCTCCTTTTTTGGAGCCTCATCCAAATCTCATTAAACTCAACTGAAATGTATCCTTGTAGGTCAGTTTCCCTAAGGCCGGTTGCTTAAGGCAATCTTAGCTAAGGACACACTTGTGAGAATTGCAAAATCATGGCCTTGTCAGTTAAGTGCTTCTGATTCTGTTGTTGCTTCAGTGAAGACTTTTTACTTAAATAGGTTACAAATAAATTAAGAATATAAACTGAAGTGGACATATGGTGATAGAAAGAAAAGTATGGATGGAGTCTTTAAAGCAAGATACATAGACTTTAACCAGTTCCTGGTCTGCTTTAATCATTATCATAGGGATAGTAGCCATAATTTGCTGTCCTTTGGGGTACTCTATGTATAATACAAAGAGAACAGGTTCCATTGCTGGAGGTGCTGCACTAAAATAGCTATAGTCTTGTGTTTGGATTCTCTTCTGCTTCAGATTCTTTGGTCTCCGTGAAATGTTCAAGAAAAAGACAATAGCACCCTGAACCATTTTGCAGTCACTTTTCACAGTTGAAAATACTTGTTAACATCACAATGGCAGTAAAGAATCAAACCCTCCTTAACTACTTTTTTTTCCTCCCTGAGTTGTGTATAAGACCAGGCTTTGTTTCTAAGCCTACCCACCTTAGAGTTTAGAGATGAGGAAGACAAGGTACAACATTTAGTCAATAATACTAAATGCAGAAGCATGCTTTTCATCAATTAATTTAAAATTTCCAAATGGAAGAGAGCAGCGTATTATTATTATACTTCCTTCTCTCCTGGAGTTTTAGACTTTGCTTTAAGGACTCTTCAGCTACATTTTTTCTTTTCCTTTAGCCAGCTAAGGGGATATTTTTTTTGTCCCATGAAGGAAAGATCCCTTCTAAAAAAAATAAAATCTTGTAGGTGTTCCTAATTTGTGGTAGCATTCTGAGAAAGGAAGGGGAAGAAATGGTGGGGAAGGAGGTCTGGGCTTACTTTTCTTCAAAGATTAGAAGGAAGGCAAGGTGTCTCACTAGATTTTTTCCATAGTTCAACTGACAAAGAAATTTATTTTAAAAGGGCTGAAAGTTCTGTAAGTTTTTGTTAGTGTCTTGGATAAATACCACATACGTTTAGAAACTGAATTAAGAAAGATTGTTACACCTTCTTGATATTTAAATGGAATGGAGATTTTTCTGCAGTAGTTATGTTTATTTATTGTACAGTGTCTAAGCATGAGTCAGATATGGCATTTTGTTGGAGTAAGTGCATAATTAAAGTGCCATGTGTAATAAACCTAGAACTTTTTCAATGGGAAAAAAATCCACAGATTTGTCTTAATTGTAAGAAGAAAGAACTGAACACAGCAAACTCTCTTATTTAGATCTTTCCAATGATCTTTTACCATACTTTTTTTTAATATAAACATGCACAAACTACTGGCTTATTTCCTTAACCCTTCATTTTACACTTTTATATTGTAGAAACTGGTTCTCTTGCAACAGAAATGATAATCATGTGGGACATGACCTTTATAGAATTTTATAATTTAGTTACGGAATTCTTGATTTGAGCCATAGTTTAGTAGGTATGAAACAGCAGCAGTGACTTTATTGTCAGCAGCGCAAAATTACAGGGAAGAGTAAAGGGTATGAGAGGGGACCTTATCAACACATACAAATATCTTAAGGGCGGAAGTCAGGAGGACGGAAGCAGTCTCTTTGCAGTGGTGCCCAGAGACAGGACAAGGGGCAATGGACACAAACTGAAACACAAGAAGTTTCAGTTGAATATGAGGAAAAACTTCTTTACTCTGAGGGTGACAGAGCATTGGAACAGGCTGCCCAGGGGGGTTGTGGAGTCTCCTTCTCTGGAGATATTCAAAGCCCACCTGGACGAAGTCCTGTGTAACATGCTCTAGGTGGCCCTGCTTGAGCAGGGGGGTTGGACTAGATGATCTCCTGAGGTCCC
>BOSO01006508.1:0-11344 GCA_018403395.1 Gorsachius goisagi
GCTGGAAGATGCTGGTGGTTGTACCCTGTATGGTTTGGAAGGGATTTTGGGGTGCGGAGGGGCTGGAAGATGCTGGTGGTTGTACCCTGTATGGTTTGGAAGGGATTTTGGGGTGCAGGAGGGGCTGGAAGATGCCCCCCTGGTTGGAACCCCCCTAAAATCCCTCTAGGTCCCAGGGGAGGGATGCTGAGGGGTGCTGTGCATGCTGGGGGCAACACGAGGGGGTCCCATTCTGGCTTGGGGGGGGGGGGGGGGCTGCAGAGGGGCTGGAAGATGCTCCCCGTTTTTGGCCACCCCCTAAAATCCTGCTGGGTGCCAGGGCAGGGATAGGGGGGACCCTCAGTGAATTGGGGGGGCTGTGGAGGGGCTGGAATGTGACACCCCCCCCTTTTTTTGGAGTCCCCCGAAATCCTGCTGGGTGCCAGGGCAGGGATGGGGGGGGGCACATTGACCTGGGGGGGCTGCGGAGAGGCTGGAACGTGCCCCCCCCCCCCTTTTTTGGAGCCCCCCCGAAATCCTGCTGGATGCCAGGGCAGGGATGGGGGTGCCCCACAGTGACTTGGGGGGCTGCAGAGGGGCTGGAACGTGGTGCCTCCACCTTTTTTGGAACCCCCCGAAATCCTGCTGGATGCCAGGGCAGGGATGGGGGGGCCCCACAGTGACTTGCAGGGGCTGGAACGTGCCCCCCCCCCCCCTTTTTTGGAGCCTCCCTAAAATCCTGCTGGGTGCAGCCAGCTCCCAGCGCAGGGATGGAAGGGGGGGCGGTGCACGAGTGGGGGGGCACGACGAGCCCCCCGCCGACCAAGGGGGGCTGCGGAGGGGCTGGAAAGGCCCCCCCCTCCCCTCCTAGGGGACCCCCCCCCACTTAGGGACCCCCCCTCCCCTCCTAGGGACGCCCCCTCCCCACTTAGGGACCCCCCTCCAGCGGCGGGGGCCTGCGGGGGGGTGGGCCGGCCCCGCTCGGTGGGGAGGGGGCGGCCCCGCCGGGGGGGGGTTTGGGGGGGGCGGCCCCAGTTTGGGGGGGGGGGGGGCGGCGCATGCGCGGCCGCCCCTCGCCCTGCGCCGGGCAGCGCGGCGGGGCGCGGAGCGGGCGCGGGGTTCGCCGCCGCTGCGGGCAGGTGCGGGCGGGCGGCACCGGCGGCACCGGCGGGGGGGCCGCGCCTGCCGCCAGCCGCGATTGGCCCGGCCCGGCCCGGCTCGGCCCCCTCCGGGGGGGCCCGGCCCGCTGCCCCCCTCCGCGCCCCGCTTTTAAGCCCCCGGTGCCGGCGGGGTGCTCGGCTCCACCGGCGGCGATGACCCCGTGAGCGCCGCCCCAGGTACGTGCGGCACCGGCACCGGCACCGGCACCGGCATCGGCTCCGCCCGCCCCCCCCCGCCCCCGCTGCGGTGCCCGGTGCTGGCGGGGCCGGGCCGTGCGGTGGGAGCGCACCCGGGGATGGGGGCGAGGGCGGTGGCACCGGTACCGGTATCGCGACGGGAGGAGCGGGACGGATCCGGGCCAGGGGATGCGGTGGGGACCCGGGAGCTGTCAGGGCTGGGGGACGCTGGGGGACACCGGGGTGGGGGACACCGTGGGGACCGGGGATGAGGGATGCTGGCCCTGGGGCTGGGGGGCGGGGTGCTGTGGCTGAGGGCTGGGGACACCGAGGGGACCGGGGCTGTCAGGGCTGGGGATGGTGGGGTCGGGGCTGGGGACAGCGGGGATGGAGGGGACGCTGGGGGGGACCAGGAGTGGGGCTGGGGCCACTGGGGTTGTGGGGTGCTGGGGGGGCACCAGGACAGGGGGATGCTGGGGGGACCAGGGCTCTTGGGGCTGGGGACACAAGGACTGGGGCTGAGAGGGGCTGGGGGACAGCGGCGCTGGGGCCGGGGGGACAGGCAGGGCTGGGGGACGCGGGCCGGGCAGGCAGCATGGCGCTGTGCCCTGACCCCCTGCCCAGCCCGCAGAGGAGCCGGCAGCGAGGCGCTGGGCAGGGAGAAGGGGTGAGGGTCGGCAGGACGCCGTGGGTGCTGGCGGGTGGGTGCCCACGGGAGCTGTCCCCCTGCGGTGCCGGAGCCGGGTGCGCCTCGGCCCCCACCTCTGCCCCCGGTTCCCCGGTGGTGCTGCCAGCCTGGGAGGCTGCTGGGAAGTTTTGCACCCCCGGGGTGCCCCCGGCTGCCAGGGAGCAGGCAGGGCTGGCAGCGCAGTGGGGACTCAGCACCACGGGCAGGATGAGTCCCAGCCTGTACACCCCAGCATGGGGATGCGGCGAGGCCAGGCTGGATGGACGGAGGGCTGTTGGGGTGGACAGAGGTGGGTGCGGGTACCAGGGAGGGGTTTGTGGCTGCTTGGGGGCTCCTGCGCCGGCCGGGGGGCTCGGCAAACCCAGCACCGGCGGGGAGGACGGTGCCAGAGGCCTGGCTCTGCGCCAGGCCCGCCGCCTCGGCGTTCCCCTCCCTGCGGTCGGTGCCAGGCACCGGTGCTGCTTTCGGAGTCGCTCGCCGGTGCGCGGCCGAGCCATCGGCGGGGATGGGGCCAGGGGCTTGCGGTGCGGCCGCGCTGGTTTTGGGGGTCCCGCGACGCTTTCAGCTTCCCAGGGAGACAGAAAGCGGGAGGGAAAATAAATAAATAAATAAATAACTGAAAAGAAGAGCAAATTCTAAAATAAAGGCTGCAGACTGTCTGCCTAATAAAAATCGCACCCAGCGAAGGGCCCATATTGGACGGGATCACAGTTTTCCGAGGTGCTAATTTATTCTCGCAGGCTGGGGGGGAGCGGGAAGCGTCACGTTGCCTGTGAGATGTGACGGCAGCGAGGTTTGCAGAATTCCTTTGTTGTGGGCAGAGAGGAGGGGACGCGGAGCCAGCCCCACCGGCGGGCCCCCACCGCGGCCGCGCAGCCCCGGGGGGGGCCCTCGGCAGACGCCCCCGCCCCGTTGGGGCGGTGGGGGCATCGTGGTGCTGGGAGGAAGGTGGGGGCTGCGGGGGGGCTGGTGGCTCCGGCGGGGTTGGGTGCGGGGGGTGGCAGGATGAGCCCCGGCATGGCGGGGGGGGGGCACGCTGGGTGGGTGGGCACTGAAGGGCTGTGTCTGCGCTGGTGGCACTGGGGACCGGAGTGACCCGTGGGGCCAGCAGAGGTCACAGGGTCTGTGCCCTGGCTGGGGGGCAGCTGGGGGCACCCCCAGGATTGGGGCATCCCCAGGGTGGGGGCACCCCTGTCCCGCTGCATCCAGGCTGCCCGGGTGGGTGGGCAGTGCCCCCTCTCCCCTCCCACCCGTCCCAAGCTCGCGTCCCCCCCTGTCCCAAATGTCCCCTCTGCTCCGTGGGGATCCCCGGGTCCGCAGCCACCCCCAGCCCAGCCCCCGGCTTGGGGCAGGTCACGGGGAGAGGAGACCCCAAAACTGGCCGGGTCCTCCCGGCGCCCAATGGCCTGTGAGGAATTAAGCTATGTTTCAGCTGAAGCTAATCACCAGCCCCGGCTTTGCATATTCATGAAGCAGATGAATTATTCATGAGGTGACAGCTAGTGACAGATGTGAAAATGTTCGCCTGGGTTGGGGGGGAGCAGCTTTGCACCGGCGTTATTTTAAATTTCTCTCGTCTGCCGTTCCCCCGGCTGGGGCTGGGCTGCTCGGGGACGGGGACGCGCTCCTTGTCCCCGAGGGGGCCCAGCCGTGTGGCACTGGGGACATCGCTGTGGCCTGAGCCCATGGCATCGCCCCGGCTGCGGAGGGAGGCACCCCCCGTGACATTCAGCCCCTCGGGCTTGCGGTGGCATGGCCAGCGCTGGCTCCCTGTGCCACCCTCCTTGCCTTGCTGTCCCCGCTGGGGGTGGCACGGTGCTGCCTGGCACGGCTGAGCCCGCGGCCCCTTCCGTGGGGACCCCGGCTGGATCCTGCCCCAGCGGGACGGGGCTGATGCTGCTTCCCCCCCCCTTGGCACTGAGGCTGGTGGTGCTGAGCCATGCTGGCAGCAGCGTTCCCCTACCTGCGCTGGGGAGCCAGGATCTGGCCAGGGCTGATCCCAGCGGTGCCAGGGGGTCGGGACTCGGCCGTGCCAGCGCGGGGCTGCCTCGCCGGTGCTGCCGGAGCTGGAGTCGGTCTCGATAATTAACGAGGCGCCGAGGCTGGGTGGATGCTGCTTGGCTGTGCCTTTGGCAGCCCCCGGCACGGCGTGGGGGTCTTCGTGCGGGGGACGCCGCGTGTGGTGGCTCCAGCGCCGGCAGGGACGGAGGCTGCCGTGCCGCTCGCCCTGACCTTGGGATAAACTTTGTGCTGGCTCAGCGCAGGGCCGGGCTCGGCGGGGGCAGCAGCCGGGGGTCCGGTGAGGGGCTGGGGGGAGCGGAGCGTGGCGGGGACCTTCCTTTGTCCCTGTGGCTCAGGGCAGAGCCGCGGTGCCGCTGGGAACGTGGACCTCGTGGCCTTCGAGGGCAGGGGTGGCAGCCGGGTGGCCCCGGTGGAGCCACAGGCTGGGGCTGTGTGCCCTGTCCCCGGGGCGGGGGGAGCCTGGGACCCCCATGCCCCCCTGCTCTGGGTTCCCCAAGGAGGCAGCGGGTGCTGCCAGCAGGGCCGGCCTTTCCCACCGCGGCACCGTCCCTGCTGGAAAAGCAAAATCTGCCGAAACGCTGATGTCAGGGAAGGCGAGGGCGCAGCGGGAGCCGTGCAGCCCTGTGGCCCCCAGCCCCCCCCCGGCCCACTCAGCACCCGCTCCCCTGCTGCTGCCAGCCTGGGGTGCCCCCGGCGGGGTCGGGGACCACGGTCCCATCCAGCCAGCCAGCCCCGGGACGGTGGGCGCCCAGCTCTGCAGCCGCCTGGGGTAGTGGGTGCAAATCCAAAGAGCAACTTCTCTGTTTAACATTTAAATAAACCCCGGGCTGTTTACCCAGCGGCGCTGCCCGGCGTTTGCTCAGCGAGGACCCGTCTCCAGAACAGCGGCTCTGGGTAAACAGCCGAGAGCTTAGAGGAGTATTCATACCCTGGCACGTTAACGCGGCTCTTCGGGGTCTCTCGGGTCCCGTCAGCTCCTGCTCCCTCCCACCCGACCCCCCCGACGTGGCCCTGGCCCCGCGGTTTGGGGCTGGTGGCCCCGGGTTGCAGCTGGAGCAGCCGCGGGCTGGGAAGGAGGAGGATGGAGAGGAAGGTCTCAGGGATGCCGTGGTGAGGCGTCGGGGAGCGAGACTCGGTCGCTGTTGTCCCACGTGGTGCCCTTCGATGAGAAAAGTCGCCTGGATGCTGCCGGGGGGAGCGGCGAGGGATGCAAAAAAGAAAAGGGATGAAAAAGGGACCGTGGGTGATTTGTGCCCAGGGACGTGTGTGGGCACGGCACCCAGGGCACCCTTCTCCCCCGGCGCTGGGTGTCCTGGATGTCCCCATCCCACCCCCCCACCCCACCCTCACCCAGCGGGTCCTGGGGCCATCTCTCGGCGAAGGCCATGGGCTGGGAGGGTGGGCAGGGGCCACCCCAGAGCCACCCCATCCCGCGCCCGGGTGCTGATGGCTTGTGCTGGAGGAGCTCCTGACACCCCGGAAAGTCAAAATTAGGACTTTAATGGGGGGGAGCTGGAACCTCCTGAGCCAAGCCATTTATTCCCCACCCCCCGCCAGTAGCGGGAAGACAAGGAAAAGTTTGGCGCTGGCGAGGCTGCGAGCCGGGGGGATTTCCTCCCCGGAGCATCTCCGGACGGGGGGGAAGGAGCTGCCATCGTGCTGGTGGTGCCATGGAGCGGCCCTGGGGCTGCTCTGGGGGTTTTCGGCTCCCGGGGGCCGTGGCCGGGGAAGGCGCAGTGAGCCGCAGCCCGCTCCCCGCTCCGCAGCCTCCCGGGAGGAGGAATTTCCCTCCGCAGCCGGGGCCGGGGTCAGGTCACCTCCTGGTGGGTTTGGAGGCAGAAAGCCCCGTGGAGCTGCTGCAGGAGGGAAGGGGCTGCAAACGCTTTCTTCTTTAGAAGAGATGAGATAAAACTCAGATTTGCACCCCCCAAAAGGCCCTTTTCCAGCGCTGAACACGGGGGGTCTCCTTTTTTCTCGCCATTTTGCTCTTTCTTTCTATTTTTGTCCCATAAAAGCAGAAGGGACAGAATGAGAGAAATCAAGGGCTGGAAAATGGAGCACAGGGATGGGGGAACCTGCGGGCTGAGCCGAGCCCTCGGCTCCGGGCAGCGGGGAGAGGGATGGGGGGCTCCTGGTGCCTCCCCCCCCCAGAGCCAGGCGCTCCCCAGCTCGCTGTCCTGGCTGGGGGTCAGCGTCAGAGCCGGGGGACCCATGCGGGGACCAGCAACCCCCATGCTGGATCTGCCAGTGCACGGGGGCCCCTGGGTCTGGGTGGGCTCACAGGCACGTGGTGCTGAGCCCCAGTGCAGCCTCATTTGGGGTGTGGGGGTGCTGGTTGCATCCCTGCTGCCTCCGCTTGGCCGGTTTGGTGGCAGAGGGGCGCGGGAGCCTGGTTAAAACCCCAAACATAGCCCAAGCCGGGTGCTGGTTGTGGTGGGAGCCGGGTGCTGGTTGTGGTGGGAGCCGGGTGCTGGTTGTGCCCAGGCTGGGTGCACGATTTGTCCGACTTCCCTCCAAGCCCGGCGACCACCAAATGGTTTAGAAAACCCCGGTGGCTGCTGCAGTCAAACAGATGGATGGGAGATCTTCGGCGAGCGGTGGTGCCGGCTTTGTGCTCCACGCGCCGCACGCCGGCTCCGGCAGCCGGAGGCACCCGCTGCATGTTAATGCCGGGGGCAGAGCGAGGGCCGGCTCCGGTGCTGCCGGCTCTGCCGCGGCCGGGCTGGGGGGCTGCGGGACCCCCGGCCTTGCCTGCTGCCCCCCCCACCCCCTGGAGACGTGCGTCCCACCGCCAGCAGTGCAGCGGGTGGGTGCGGGGGTGTCGGCGCCGGTGGCAGGGGACGCAGAGGGACACCCTGGTGGGGCGGCGATGGGTGGCACCCCGTCCTGCATCCCGACCCCACGCTGGCTTCACGCCGAGAGGGGAAATCAAACTCTCTCCTCCCCAGCCCAATGGCATCGTGCGAAGTGGGGCTAATCCTGCTCTCCCCGCCGCGCCCCGGGGGCTGGTGTCGGCGCGGCCCCGCGGTGATTTATGGCCCGACGGTGTCGCCCAACAAGCAGGGAGCGGCGAGCAGCGGCGTCCCAGCCTCCCGCTCTCGTTGCAGGTCAAGGATGGTCCATGTGATGGGGGATGCCGGCTGCTGGCTCCTGCTCGGGCTCTCCCTCCTCCCCATCGCCGTCCTGGGTAAGCACCCGGGGCGAATTAACCCAGAACGGTAAACAGCGGCAAATCAGGAACTCTCAGCCGTAATAAATAGTGAGGGTGAATAATAACCCCCCCAGCCCCCCACGCCTCCCTGCCCTGGGCTGCGGGGGGATTAGCGAGGGAGAAGCCCCCATGGACGTCCCCCACGCTGGGATCCCTGCAGGCGAGGCCTTAAATCCTTAATCCCCACGGCGGCACCCCTGGCCCCCTCCCCGCCACGGAGCTGAGCCCCCCGGGGATTTGCCGTATCTCTGACCGAGAGAGCCCCCCCCCATCCTGCGTGGTGGGGGCATCACGGCATCCTGCTGCATGGGGGGGGAATTGGGATCCCCCCGCCCTGGCTCCCTCCCAGTGAGGGCTGGGGGTGCGATGGAGGATGGGGAGCCGGGGGGGGGAAGGTGCTGGGGGGGGGGATTAGTGGCCGTCCCCTGTCCCCAGCCAGCTGGGCTCTGCGGGGAGCATCCCCCCGACCCTGATGTGGGCAGGGGGAGCTGCGCCACGGGGGCTTCCGAGGCTTGGGGGATTTGCAGCGGTGGAGCACAGGCTAGGGCAGGATTAGTGCGGGAGGAGGAGGAGGAGGAGGTCACAATCACTGCCACGCTTTATCCCGGCGTGGGGATGGCCTCCCTGCTGGTGCCAGAGGGGTTGGATGGCACGGAGGCGTTGGCGCGGGGTCCACCTCTGCAGGCAGGGATGGGGAGTTCTGCTGTCCCCACGGGGGTGCTGTGGGACCCGGGGGTGCAGAACCGCCTGGGGGGGACGGGGACTTGGCCGAGTTGGGGTTCAACCCCAGAGGGGCAGATTGAACTGGCAGAGTTGCTCCGCAGCCGCTAGACGGGGAGGCTGCGCGGCGTCACAGAATCACTTTGGTTGGAAAAGCCCTTTAAGGTCATGGAGTCCAACCTTTAACCCAACCCTGCCACCCCCCCACTAAACCCTGGCCCTCTTCCTTGGGGGCTCGGGGTGCCCGGTGCGGAGTCCCCAGCGCCCTGCGGTGCCCCCAGCTCTCCCCAGCCCTGCGGTCGCTCCCGCCGTCCATCCCCCTGGCATCTGGGCGCCTCTCCCCGCAGGCTCCCAGGACGATGGGAAGGTGATCCACATCAACAGGGTGCAGCACCAGGCCGTGCGCGTGGGGCTGGGGGAGCCCGTGGCCCTGCCCTGCCTCTTCCTGCTCCAGCCCTCGGCCTCGCTGGGGCCCAACGAGCCCCCCGACCCTCCCCGCGTCAAATGGAGCAAGGTGCGCTCGGCCACCGGCCAGAGGGAGGACGTCCCCATCCTGGTGGCCAAGGACAACGCGGTGAAGGTGGTGAAAGCCTACGAGGGCCGGGTGTCCCTGCCTGGCTACCCCCGCGACCGCTACAACGCCACGCTGCTGCTGCGCGCCGCCCGCGCCAGCGACGCCGGGCTGTACCGCTGCGAGGTGGTGGCCGGCATCGATGATGAGCAGGACCTGCTGCCCCTGGAGGTGACGGGTGAGCCGGGCACCGCGCTGGGGGACGGCATTGCTGGGGGGGGCGTCGGTACCGCAGTGGGGTGGCGTGTACGGGTTGTGCACCCCGTGCAAGCTGCGGACCCCCATGCAAGCTGTGCACCCTGTGCTAGCTGTGCAGCCCATGCACCCCGTGCAAGCCATGCACCCCATGTACCCTGTGCACCCCGTGCAAGCTGTGCACCCCGTGTACCCCGTGCACCCCATGCACCCCGTGCACCCCATGCACCCCATGCACCCCGTGCACCCCGTGCACCCCGTGCACCCTGTGCACCCCCTGCACCCCATGCACCCCGTGCAAGCCATGCACCTCATACAAGCCATGCACCCCATGTACCCTATGCACCCCATGCAAGCTGTGCACCCCATGTAGCCTGTGCACCTCGTACAAGCCGTGCACCCCATGTACCCTATGCACCCCATGCAAGCTGTGCACCCTGTGCACCCCATGCACCCTGTGCACCCTGTGCACCCCGTGCAAGCTGTGCACCCTGTGTACCCCGTGCAAGCCACACACCTTGTACAAGCCATGCACCCCATGCACATTATGCACCCCGTGCACCCTGTGCACCCATGCACCCCGTGCAAGCCCTCCACCTCATCCAAGCCGTGCACCCCACGCATCCCGTGCACCCTGTACAAGCCGTGCATCCACCGCTGCCCTGCCAGGCGTCGTCTTCCACTACCGCCCCGGGGGCGAGCGCTATGCACTGACCTTCGCCGCCGCCCGCCGCGCCTGCCTGGACAACTCGGCCGTCATCGCCTCGCCCCAGCACCTCCAGGCCGCCTTCGAGGACGGCTACGACAACTGCGACGCGGGCTGGCTGGCCGACCAGACCGTGCGGTAAGCGTGCAGCAGGGGCTGCCGGCCGGGCGCACCTCACCGCGGGCACCCGTGGAGCTGAGCACCCGCCGTGCCCTCCTCCGGCAGGTACCCCATCACCCTCTCCCGGCCTGGCTGCTACGGAGATCGCAACAGCCTCCCCGGCGTCCGCAGCTACGGCCGGAGAGAGCCCGGCGAAGAGTACGACGTCTACTGCTACGCCCGGGAGCTGCGAGGCAAGTGGTGCTGGGTGCGTGGGGACGTCCCTCCGGGGAGGCGGCCGTGGCCGGGAGCGTGAGCATCTCCGTGCATCTCCTGCCTGCCGCGGGGACGGGTGCCGGGGCCGTGCTCGGTGTCGCCCTCGGCGCTGGTGCCTGGTGGGGCGGTGTGGGTGTCGCGCCCGAGCCATGGAGGCTTCCAAAAAACACCTCGGGGCTCCAAGCCGCCGGGACGGTCACGGCTTTCTGTCCCCGCCGCCCCAACGGGCTCTGCTCTCTTGCAGGGACGGTGTTTTACGCCACGGTGCCGGGGCGGTTCGGCTGGCAGGGGGCCTGGAGGCACTGCCGCAGCCGGGGGGCTCTGTTGGCCACCACGGGGCAGCTCTACCTGGCGTGGCGCGAGGGCCTGGACCAGTGCGACCCGGGCTGGCTGGCCGACGGCAGCGTCCGCTACCCCATCAGGCTCCCGCGCAGGAAATGCGGCGGCGAGGCCTCGGGCGTCAGGACCCTCTACCAGTTCCCCAACCGCACCGGCTTCCCCCCCGCCGCCTCCAAATTCGACGCCTACTGCTATAAAGGTAAGGGGGACCGGCTGCGGTGCCGGCGCCATGTTCCCTCCCCCCCAGGACCCCTGCCAGCTCTGGCCCTTCTTCCCTTGGGAATCGGTTGGGCATGTCTGGGAAAATTGCTGCGGATGAATATTTAATTGGGGAATTAATGAGATAAATGAGGAGAGCTGCGCTGGGAGGGAGCCCGGCTCCATGCATCACCCTGGCGTGGCGTGAGGCTGGGGGATGCGGTGCCTGGTACCAAGCCCCGGGGTGGGATGCGGGTCCCCGCTCGTCCCCTGGGTGCCCGCCCTGGTCCCACGGCTGATGCTCGGGGTCTCACCGCAGCACACGCGGCCGCGGGGCAGAGGGAGCCGGGGCAGCCGGTGTCGCCCACACCCGACCCGCCGGGCAGTGACAACGTCCTGGTGGAGCACGGCGAGGACCTGGGCACGTCGGGGGACGCCCGAGACACCCTGCGTGACCGCCACAGCCTTCTGCCGCAGCCGGGGCCCGTGGGGCTGGGCGAGGATGAGGATGAGCAGTTGCGGCCGGCGAGCAGCAGCCCAGCGGCGCAGCGTGGGGACCTCCCTGGGGCTGCACCGTCCTGGGCGCCGGTGGCTCGTGGCCCGGGGCCGGGTGATGGCACATCCCTGCCTCCCACCGTGGCCTCCTCGCCGGCATGGCCCCACGAAGATGAAGCCCTCAACGTGGTGGACCAGGCGGCGGTGAGCTCTTGGCAGGAGCTGGACAGCACCAGCCCAGCACCGCAAGAAGCCCCTGGCCCCGAGGAGCCCCCGGCCGCCCTCCCGCCGCGATCCCAAAGCCCAGCCCAGGAGCGCGGCACGGGCTCACCGCTGGCACCGCCTGGGCTGGGGACGGTCCCCAGCACCGCAGCAGAGACCCCCAGCGCCCCACCGGCCAGCTCCCGCGCCCCGAGGCGGAGCAGCTACGCCGGGCTCAACGGGCGCCACTTCCAGCTGCAGCGGCAGAGCCGGGACCCCGCGGTGGTGGCTGGGCACCCCACGGTGG
>BOSO01006508.1:17477-39981 GCA_018403395.1 Gorsachius goisagi
CAGCGAGGAGCTGGGGACCCCAGCCACACGGACGAGGACATGGGGGGGCTCCGGAGGGGCCGTTAGCACATGCAACGCGCTGAGTGATAAGCGATAACTGCGATGAGCTGGGGAGCCGGCCCTGGACCTGAGCCCGGGCTCCTGGCTGAATTCTGCTGGAGTCGCTCCCCTCCTGCTGCCTCAGTTTCCCCAAGCGTCGCCGGGCTTTGTCCGCAGCGCCGCAGCCGCGCCGGCAGCACACGGGCACCTCTCCCAGTCCCACGCAGGGGCTGCCCGCAGCTCCCCGCGCCGCCGCAGCAACGCCGGGGAGCCCCAGCGCACGGAGGGGGTCCCCGGCCAAGTCTGGGGGTGCTCCCCAGAGGGGAGGCTGAGCCTCACACACGATTAGGGTGCCCCCCACCCAGCACCTTCTCCGGGGCAGCTTCGCCAGCCTTCTTGAAGCAATAAACCCCAAAAAGCTTGTACTTCTTGTCGGGGAAGCCCAGGTTGCGCACGCCGGGCTCCCGGCCCCCGCAGCGCGCCCGGGGGTTGACGATGGGGTAGCGGATGCTGCCGTCCGCCAGCCAGCCGGCCTCGCAGCGGTCCAGCAGCTGGATCTTCCAGGCGGCGTAGAGCTGGCCCACCTTGGCCACGGCCGCCCCGTTGTTCTTGCAGGCCTGCACCGCCTCGGCGTAGCTCAGCTTGCGGTACGTCTTCAAGAAGTAGACTTTGCCTGGCGGGGGGGACACACACACACAAAGTGGGGGCTGACGGGGACGGGGACCCGGCCGCAGGACCCCGCAGCCAGCGCAGCACCAGCACCCAGCGGTGGGATGGGGCAGGGATGGGGCTGAGCACCACAAACCCCCTGGAACCCACCCCCAAACACATTTGGAGGGGGGGCTGGAGGAGGCGACCGGCCGGGTGGGCTCTGGGGAGCCACCGCCGTGGCGCAGGCAGATTTATGGGGGCTGCAGAGCGGCGGGCGGTGACGGCTCCTCGTGGCCATTACGCCCGCTATTTATTCTGCCTGCCACCATTAAATAAACATCGGCAGAGGCCCCCCCCCCGCGCGGCCCTGCCAGCCGGGAGGAATTTACACAGCCTGGGAGCCCTCCCGGCTCCCATCTGTCTTGTGTGGCCCCGGCCTCATCCATCACCCGTCCCGTTTGCTGCTGCAATTGCCTCTCCCCTGCTCCTGCCCGGGGAAGATGGGTCTTGCAAAAAGCGGGTGCCCCAGCCCCAGATGGGATGGGGTCGGACGCTGGTCCTTGCTGGGGGTCCCCAGCGCTGGACCCCCTCTTGATGTGCCAGGGAGCCCAGCACACGCAGCCGCATCCTTCTCTGAGCACTGAGCACCTTCCCGGACCACCGTGGGGAACACCCCCCACCCCGCCCAGCCAAAGCAGGGAGCTCCGTGCCTCAGTTTCCCCCCCCTGGGCTGTTACCGTTGAGGTTGGAGGTGAAGCAGAAGGCGTCGTAGTGCTCGCTCTCCTTGTGCCGGTAGCCGTAGTTGCGCACCCCCACCGGCGTGTCCTTGCGGCCGCACTCTTCCCGCGGGCGGGAGATGGGGTACTGCACCGAGCCGTCCTCCAGCCAGCCGGCGTTGCACCAGTCCATGCCCTCCAGCCAGGCCTGGTGCAGCTGGTCGTGCGAGGCCAGGATGCCGTCCTGCTCCAGGCACGCCTGCTGCGCCTCGTGGAAGTTCAGGGTGTAGCGACCCAGGCGCGGGTGGTAGGGGAAGATCACGCCTGGGGGGAGCGGGGACGGAGAGGAGGGCTGGGGTCTGGGGCGGGGGGGGGGTTTCTCCCCCTTATTTTGCAGCTGCACCCAACGAACGGGGTCGCTGCGCCAGCACAAGGCACCGGGAGCCGCTGCCAAAGCCCAGCGGAGGTGAGCTGCCATCGTCTCTGCTCGGGGAGTTTGGGTGCTCCAGGCTTTGCTCAGTAACCCCAAAGCTCCCCCCCCGCCCTGCGACCACAGAGACCCCCACAGCACCCCCAGGCTCTGGGGGCTGCTGCGCTGGGACCTGGGGACAGCAGTGGGCCCTGCCTGGGGTCTCAGCCGAGCCCCGGTGTCCCCAGAGTGAGCCTGTACCAGCCCAAGGAACACGGCTGTGCCTCCCAAGCCCCCCAAAAAAGGCGGTTCCCCCTTTCCCAGCATCCCCAGACGCAGCAGCCCATCCCGGAGGCTTGGAGCCGCGCACGGCACCAACGCTGCTGCCATGTCCCGGTCCTCCCCGGTGCTTTACGAGGCCGTGCCACTATCTATCTCCGGCATTTATTAGCTGCCAGCGTGTAAACCTGGAGCAACAATAAAAGCCAATAACAGCGGCAATAAACCACGGCACACGCCAGGAAAAACAACCGGCCGTAAAGCAGGACCGAGCCCAGCTTGGGAACCGTGACCTGGCCACCCCACATGGGACATGGGGACACCTGGGGTCCTCCCTGCGCCCTCGTCCCCCCTCCCTGCAGCAGCCGTGCCGCTACCTTCAAGGTCCAGCTTGACCATGCCGGTGTCGTCCTCGAGCTCGTTGGTGACCTCGCACTCGTAGCGGCCATAGTCTTGCAGGGTGACGTTGCGGATGATGAGCGAGGCATCGCCGAAGCCGTCCTCCTGCAGAGCCGTGCGGCCGCGGTAGCTGCCGAATGCCCGCCGCGCCTTCCCCAGCGCCACGAAGACGTCCACGAAGGCCATCGGCTCCGTCACCTTGGTCCACTTGAGGCGGATCTCGGCCGGGTCGTGGGCGGACACGTCGTAGTGGTACCGGCAGGGCAGGATGATGGTGCCGCCCCGGTGCGTCACCACCTTCCCCGGGGCTGTTTGCACGACCACGGTCCCGCTGTCACCCTCTGCAAGGGACACCGAGCTCAGTGAAGTCCCTGTCCCCAAGCCTGTCCCTGTCTCCCCCCTGGGCAGCACCGGCACACGGGCAGGACCCACAGTGGGGATGAGACAGGCTGGGGGCGTGGGGCAGGTGGGGGAGCCAACTTTGGGGGGAATTTCCCTCTTTGGGGGGAATTTCCCTCTTTGGGGGGCTTAGCAAACCCCCAGGAGGGTTGGGCAGCTCCTGGCCAAGGCAGGGGGGGCGCAGTGGAAGCCCCAGAGCCCCTGATCATGATTTAATGGGTGTTAAACCCAACGCCCGATGGCTGCAGGACGCCCTCACCCCGTCCCATCCCAGGGGTCCAGCTCAGCTCCCCGCTGCGGACCCCCAGCCCCACTTACCCATGACATGGACCACCTTCTTCCGTCCCCGGGTGCTGAGCAGCGCGTCGGAGACGAGGACACCGGCGAGGAGCAGCAGAGCTGCTGGGCCAGTGGCCCAGGGGCCTCGGGGACGCATCTGGGGGGCAAGCAGAGCCCCTTAGCACCCACCGGCCCCCCAGCGGAGGGGAGCTCTGTGAGCAAACCCCCGCTCTGCCCGGCCCCCCACTTTCGGCAGCCACCCAGCAGCGATGCTGGGCCCCAACCCGCCCCCCGTGGGGGCTGTGCCAGCCAGGGGAAGGAGATGCTGTCACCCACCAGCCCCCCCACCCCGTCTCCCACCTCGCCCACCCTAAGAAGAGGGGGGGGGGACTGGCAGCGCTGGGTCACCCACTGCCTCCCCAGGCCTGCAGGGACCCCCGCGCCCCCCGGCTTGCGCCGGCGCTGAACTCCGGTTCACCCGCTCAGTTACAGCCGGGATGAATATTTCATGGCAGCCGCGCCGGGCCGGATCTCCTGAGTTATTTATGGCAGCGCTGGCACATCTGGAAACTGAACTGATGGCGTGGGAGGGGGCTGCGGCTGCCGGAGCCCCCCCAGAGCCCCCCGGCTGCCTGCCCCGCGCCACGGCCCCCCTTCCCCAGGGGCAGCCGGGGGGAAACCTGTGCCGGAGCCCCCCTGCTCCCCAGGGGCTGCGACCCCCCCCCGAGCCCCGGCTCCGCAGCCATGCCCCAGACCCCAGCCCAGGCAGCCCGGGTGGGTCCCCCCGGGTGGGATGAGACTCCCGTGGGGCCGGGGAAGGGGAACCAGGGCTTGGCTGGGGGGGCAGGGGGTCCGGGGCTGCCCCTCTGGGGGTCCCGGCGCTGCTCTGCTGGGGTTCCCGGTGCCGGGCAGGGGGTCCGGGGCAGCCCCCCCCGGGGGTCCCGGGGCCGGGCGGGGTCAGGGGGAGCGGGGCAGCCCCGGTTCCCCCCCCCCCCGGCGGCCCCGGGGCCGGTGCGGTGTTGCAGTGCGGGACACTGCGGCGGCAGCCCCGGGGCTGCGGGACGCCGGTGCCGGGGAGCGGGCAGCGCAGCGCGGGGGGGACCCGGCCCGGCCGCCCCCTGCCCCCCCCCCCGCCAGCAGCCTCCGCCCGGGCTACCGGTACCGGGGGTCCCGTCCGGGCTCCCCGCGGCCGCAGCCCCCGCACTCACCGTGTCTCGGCGGGCGCCGGTGCCGGCCCGCGGGAGGGGCCCGGCCGCAGGAGCGCTCCGGGGCCGCCGGTGCTGCCGGTGCGGCTCCGCGCAGGGGGCGGCACCGGGAGCTCGGCCCGGCCCTGCCCCGGCTCCCGGCGCTGCGCAGGGCCGCCGGCTCGCCAAGGTCACCGGCCCGCCCGGCCCCCCGGGACCCCCGGGACTGGCGGGACCCCCGGGACCCCCCGTGCTGCTGGGACCCCCGGCCCGGGCTGCGGGCGGGGAACCCGCGGGGTAAAAGGAGTTGAGCCGGGTAAATCCCCCCCCCAGGGGCTGCAAGGACAGCCCGGAGCCGCAGCCAGCACCCCCACGCGTGTGCACCCCCACCCGTGCACGCACCCCCCACCCACCCGTGCACCCCCACCCGTGCACACCCACCCACCCGTGCACGCACGCACCCCCACCCACCCGTGCACCCCCACCTGTGAGCACCCACCCACCCGTGCATGCACACCCACCCATGCACACCCACCCACCCGTGTGCGTACCCCCACCCCTGTGCAGACCCCCCCCATGCTCACCCACCCCTGCCCACCCGTGGGCATCCCCAGCACACGCAGGGGCACCCCTTCCCCTGGCTCCCCCGCAGCCCCTGCACCCCGAGGGCAGGAGGGGGCAAACTCAGGCAGCTCCCCCCAGCACCGGGGGAACCAGCAGGGCCCCGGCCGATGGCATGGGGGGGCTGGCACGGTCCTTGGGCCGCCGGCACGGGGTGACATCCCCGGCGGGAGCACAGATACGGGGTCAGAAGCAGCACCCACACTCCTTTATTTTGTAAACAGTGTTTTCCTGGCACGGTCCCCACTCCTGCGTCCTTCTGGCGTGGTCAGGAGCACCAGGGTGGGACGAGCCCCCATGGCCCCCAGGGGACTCGCTGGGAGGGGAGCCTGGCTCCTGCAGCCCCCCCCCTCCCCAGTGAGACCCCCCGAGCCCAGGCAAGGGCAGGGCCGTGGCTGCAGCGATGCCCCCGCAGAGCACCCCGGGGCCCCCCCAGTGCACCCCACAACAGTGGGGACTGGAGCATCCCTGCGGACACCCCTGCCAGCCAGGCCCCACCGCAGGCTGCTCCGGCTGCTCTTGCGGTGGGGAGGGGGGAGACGGGCGGCAGCCCCCCGGGGCGGGCAGGACCCCTCACTGGTGCTTCTTGCCCCGGTGCAGGCTGGCGGGAGTGGGGGGCAGGAAGAAGGCAGGGCAGCGCAGGCAGCGGAGGGCCAGGAGCTGGGGGCCCAGCGCGTAGAGGATGTTGGTGAGGAGGAAGCTCCACCAGACGTCTTCAGGGGTCTGGTAGGGGAAGGGCGTGCGGGCGTGCAGCGAGGAGCCCAGGTGGGAGAACTGAGCCTGGGGACACAGGGCAGGGGTGGCACCGCGGGGGGCTGGCAGCGACACCCGGCACCAAAGGGTGTTCCGCAGGAGCACACCAGCCCGTCCTATCTATAGACCTGCGGGCTGGCTCCAGCCTATTTCTGTCAAACTCATCCCCAGCTCCATTAGGATCCGCCGAGGCCAAAGCAATTACCAGGCAGCGGCGGTGGGAACTGCTCCACATGCAGCCACGGGTACGGATCTGGCCCCCCACGCTCAGCCCCGGCTCCCCGCTTGCTTGCTCCTGGCTGGGACCAAAACCCAGCCCAGGGGTCCCCAGTGCCCCCCCCACCCCCCAGCCAGGGGCCGGGCGATGGGGCAGCCCTCACCTGGGCGACAGCGCCGGCGAACACCAGGCTCCAGTCGGGCAGCCAGGAGCAGCCGGGCAGCACCAGCCCGTAGATGCAGAGGCAGAAGAAGGGGAGGACGTAGAACATGTAAACCAGCATCTGGGGGGGACACGGAGAGGGTCACCCCGTCCCCGGCGGCACGGGGGGGGCTCCAGCCCCGCCTCGGCCCCACTCACCTGCACTTTGGGGTAGGCGACAGGGTCGCGCAGGTACGGCTCGCGCTGGTAGATGTACTCGAAGCACGAGTCGACGGGACAGTCCAAAACCACCTGGGGATGTGGAGAGCGGAGGGGAGGTGGGTGCAGGGCAGATGCACCCACCCCGGGCCCCCTGCATCCCCTCCAGGACCCCCTGCAGGCGCCCAGCTCTCACCATCCCCCTGAAGAAGGTGAACGCGGCGGTGAGGAGCAGGACCAGGACCAGCCCCACGTCCTGGGGCCGCTGGTACAGGGGCTTGCGTTGCTCCTCTGCGACCTGGGAGAGGAAAGCGCCGTATTTTCGGCTCCGCAGCCTGGTGTCCAGCCCCGGGAGGGGGGATAAGGCTGGCGGCTCCCAGTGCGGCTCCCCGCAGAGCTCCTGCCCCGACTCCGGCTCCCCGCTCACCTCCTCGGGACTGAGGCACGGCACGGCCTTGGGCTGCTGGAAGAGCCTCACCCCAGCCCAGATGGGGATGAGGACGTAGGGCAGGTTGAGCAGGAAGGCAGGGCTGAGGTCGGAGCTGTATTTCCCTGGGGAAGGAGAGCACGTGGGAGGCACGGCGGCGAGCTCGGCGCCCAGCATCGATACCTGCCGCTTGCCCCCAGGTCAGCACCTTCCTCCTCTGCCAGGGAGCAAACCCGCCGGACAGACAGGGGGATGGGGGCAACCTGGAGGGACCAGCGAGGGCTGGAGGTGGAGCTGAGCCCCCCTCCGCACCCCCGTACCTATCAGGTTCCCGAGCAAGAAGACAACGATGCTCATCATCAGAGAGCCCAGCCAGAAGAGACCCAGGTTCCTGTAGCTCTTTCTGCAGAGACAGCGGGGATCAGACACCCCTGCCAGGCTCCGAGCCCCCCTCCTCACAAAATCTGGGACCCCCCCCCACCCCCGGCGAGCCCCTCCAAGCTCGCCTCCCCACCGCCGCCCCCGATCACCTCTGGCCGATGGCCGCGATCATGGCGAGGTAGAGCCCGTAGTGGATGATGCCGTCCCAGTAACAGATCATGATGCCGTGCGCCGTGCGCAGGTAGGGCTCGCCCTGCCCGTTCGGAAGAGAGGGGATCGTATGGGGGGGGGGGGGCAGGCACCTTCCTCCCCAGGGAACCCCAGGGGAGCCGGGGCTGCTCCGTGCGTGGTCCCTCTGCGGCAGGAGCAGCTTTGGGAGAGGGAGCAGCAGCCGTGCTCGCCCCGGGTGCACGGGGCTGCTCGTGGCATGGGCAGGGAGTGCGAGGGCCCGGGCGGGGGCAAGGTGCTACCTCTCTGACGTAGACCTCCATGAAGCCAGCGATGTAGCCATCCTCCTCCAGCGAGATGATCAAGTCGACGACGGAGGTGAAGGAGAACACCACAAACACTGCGGGAGAGCGAGCCGGCTCCCAGCGGGTCCCACCGCTCCCCCCGAATCCCAGATCTCCGCTCCCTGCCCCAGCATGGGGTCAGTCCCCACACCTCGGCAGGGGACTCACCGCAGAAAAGGGGGTCCTGGAAGTGGCTCCCTCCGCTCACGAAGAAGATGATGGAGATGAGGCCGATGAGCACCAGCACCCCCGTCAGCATCAGCGCCAGCGGGCTGCTGCAGAACAGGGGGACGGGTTCAAGCACCGGGGGCACAGCGGGGGGGTGGTGAAGCCCCTTTTCCCCCGGTCCAGGTGAAACACCCTTTGCCCCCACTGGTTTTGACACCAAAGCCGGGGGAATGGCAGGATCAGACCCCGCATGCCCGGCACAGGCAGGGTCCCACAGCGGCGCAGGGTGCTGCGAGACCGGGGAAATTGGTTACAAAGCAAATCGGTAACGAGGAGACAGATACTGAAAACGTGTCCTAAGAGAGAGAAGCAATTTTAGGGAATTTTATCCCCAGCTTGCTGTATCCCCTCCAAGAAGCTCTTGTGTCCGTGGGAATAGCCACAGCTCTGGGCTAGCCAATATTTCTGCTAGGAAACACGGAAAACATGACGGTATTTGTCACTCAAGCCTTTGACCTTGTTATCAGCACAAAAGAAAAGGTAACGCCGTGGCCGTCTGCGCAGACCCCGCTGTTAGCAGCTTATCCTGGAGAAACACCCAATTACCAGCCCGGGCGCCCCTCGGCCGTGCGGAGCGGGGCCCAAAGGCCAGCCGTCCCCCGCCCCGGGTCACCCGGCTGAGAACAGCTCAGGTCTCATTTACAGGAGGCTGCGACAACCCCCGGCTCGTGTTTGCCTTGTGCAGGAGGAATTGCTCCTCCAGGGATGGGGATGGGGACAGCGATGGGGATGGGGACAGGGATGGGGACAGGGACGGGGATGGGGAGCGCAGGACCCCATGCCCAGGGACAGGACGGGCACCCCGGCAGCGCTGAGCGAGGCTGAGCTTGTCCTCACCACCTGCCCTGAGCACCCAAAGCCAACACAGATACTCTTGAAAAAAAAAAAACCAACCTCAAAACAATGAAATAATTGAAGCATCACCGCCTAAGTGCATTATTACTAGTATATAATTAATTACTACACAACTAATTACTCCCCCAGAATGATTAATTCAGAATTAAACCACGGATGCTGCGGTGGAGTAGCACAATGCCGGGCTCCTCCCGTCACCGCGAGACGTGACGGTGCGCGACGGGGCTGGAGACACGCCGACACGGGCTGGCACCGCGGCCACCCCCCCCCCACCTAACCAGCACCCCAGGGTGCTGCACCCTGGGCACCCAGCCAGGCTGAGGGGCTTTGAGGCCACCAGCGCTCGTCCCGCAGCAGGGACTAATTAAGAAACAAGGGGGGGTGTGCCCCCCCCTCCACAGCCCCCTGCTGCGCCGAGAATGATGGTGTTAGGGGCTTCGGTTTGGGGGGCAGGCTGGGGGGGGCAGCGCTCCCCACGGCTGCAGATGGGCTTCACCCGGAGCCGCGGCGCGCAGAAGGGCTGCGGGTTTCATAGCGATGGATCCCGGAGATCTGGGTGCCACGCGGGATGGAAGGGAAAGAGGAGAGCGAAAAGATGGGAATGAGAATCGGGAGATCTTTAAGGAAAGTTTCTGAGGTGGCCAGGAAAGCCCTGGCTCTGCAATGAAGAGGAGTTGGGCGAAAAGCCCTTCCTGCTGGTAAAGCGAAAGCAGAAATTAGCTGCAAAAAAGGAAAGGATAACGAATGGGAAACGGAGGGTGGAGGGGCCTGGTGGGAATGAAAGGATAGAAAGTGCAGTAAAGCCATGAAAGAACGCAAGGGGAAAAGTGAGAGCTGGCAGGTCCTGGGGCGAGAGACGGGAAATTAGAGAAAAGGAACCAGCCAGAGCGTGGGCTTGCGTGAAAGAGAAATAAAGCACCAGGGAGCTGCCCCTGGCTGGTGGCGGGTACCAAATCCCCCGATACAAGGCATTGCGGGGCGTCATTCCGCAGTAAAACCGAAAGCGGGGCTGTTATCGGGCAGCGTGACGGTGGCGATGACGAGGCCGGCGTGGAGGGGTGGCATCGGCCACGCTGGGACACGCCGGCGGCCGAGTTGCCAGGGAGATCGCTCTGGGAGGGGGAGATGGGGCTTGGAGGGGTCCCCAGCACCCGGGGAGGCACAGCCGCGTATGGAGGGGACACCCAGCATGGGGGGGGGGCTGTCCCTCTGTCCCCGAGGGCTGCGCTGGGGCCAGGCAGCTGGGGAGGATGCTCATAAATCAGGGAGGTGCTGAGCACCCCAGTCCCCAGGGGATTTGGGCTGTCGGCGAGCCCCGTTACGCCCCGTGTTGTGCAATGGGCCTCGGAACGCTGCTGCGCGTCTGCTCGCTGATAACGGGATTTAAAAGCCATAAAGGCAGCCACGAGCCCCGGCGGCGAAGCCCCAGCCCACAGCAACCTTTCGGTGGGCTCAGCTGGGGCGGGAGCCCCTGGACTGAGCCCCTGCCCTGGGCTGGATCGCGCTGCTCCCCCCAGCCCCAGGAGGGACCCCAGCACCCTGCCCCGGACACCGCTCCCTCCTCTCTGGGTCTGGATGGGACCCAGTGGCCCTTCCCGGGGGGGTCGGCTCCCACCGCCCTTGGACAGAGCCTTGTCCTGCCTCCGTCCGGATGCTCCGGCCCAGTCCCAGACTGGACCCAGCATCCAGGACCAGTGGAGGACAGGACCCAACAGCCTGCCCCGAGCCAGACCGCAGCATCCCGGCCGCCGAGCTTTGTCCCAGGCCCGCACTCACTCTGCCAAGGCGGTCGCGCCGTTGATGCCGAAGGCCACGGGGACGGCGAGCAGGGAAGGGGTGAGCACGGCCGGCACGGCGGGGAGCTGCATCCCCAGCCCGGCCGCCACCGCCAGAGCCCGTGGACTTCGGCCCCGCTGCCGGTGAACAGGCAGCGCCCTTAAAGCGCCAGAGCCGGCCGGGCTCCCCGGGGGGAGGAAGGCCAGGGGGTCCCGGTGGGGAAGCAGGCAGCAGCCAAACCGTGGCTCCTCCATACACGGGTCCCTGTGCTCGAGGGCTGCCTTGAGAAACGGCACTGAGGGCTGCGGGGAAGGATAAAACCACTCCAGAAGAGGCTTCGAAAGCTCAGGGACTGTGTTTTGGTTTATTTTTTTTTCCAATTCATTATGGAAACCTTTAAGTACTTAAAGAGCCAAGGGGACACACCTCTCGAGATGTGTAAGAGGGGGAGGGAAGGAGCGAAGCACACGAAAGCCAACACTTCATCCCTGCCTTTAATAATGAATTGAACCAAGCAGAGAGCAGGAGTTCCGAGGTCTCTGCATCCAGCTGGGAGCCCAGAGTCTCCCTGACCTCCTCCTCTCATGCCTTCTGCTCAAAACACGAGCATTTACCTCCCCACCAGCCAGGGAGCGACCTGGCTCAGTGGTCCAGAACCAGGCACACGCTTCCAACCTTCCACCGGACTCAGCAGCCCCCCCAGGGCAGCCGCTCAACCTTCCCCCCTCCTCACCAAGCCTCAGCGAACCCGCCGCTGCGTCACGCCACGCTTTTGCCCTCTTGCTTCAGAGTCCGGGAGCCAAATCGGCCGCCCCGCACTTTGCCCCGGGCTTGTTCGTCACTCCTCCGTGCCGGAGGAACCGGGACGCACCCCGAGTGCCTCGTCAGCACGGCCGTGGCGAGCCACGGGTGAGGAAAGGCTCGTTAGGTGGTGGCTCGTTCAGCGTACGGCAAAGGGAGCGCAGCTGAGGGCAAGGAGGGGTTTGGGCTCCAGGGCTCAGTAATGAGATGGGGATGGGTGGCTGAGAAACCAGCCCCCAGCCCTGCTCGTACGGGGAAAAGCTGCGTGATACCCTGCAAAAATAAAATAAAAGTGTGGTGATCTGGGGGGACTTGACGCAATAACCCCCAGGTCTTCCCAAACGTCGAGCCCTCTACAAGCATCGCTTCCAGCTCTTGGGGCAAACAAGCCCCAACCCCTTTGCCTTGCCCCGGCCGGGTGATTTCGTGGTGCCCCCCCCCCCCGTGCCGTGCTCGGGCGCACGTCTGCTCACGCCGGCTGGGCAGCTGGCACGGCCTTTGCACAGCGGGCACCGGGGACCGACTCTTTGATCTAAAGAAGAGTCCAACTTGGGTGACCTTCCTGGTCTGCCGCAGCAGCCGCCCGTTTGATTCGGTTTCCTGAAGAACTGAATCCCCGCTTTGTAGCTAACGACGGCGAGGAGGACGACTGCGCTAAGTGGCGCGCCGGGGCTCCGCAGAGCTGACCCCTGCCTGCTGCTCCCAGCCGCAGGGCGCCGGGAAGAGTGCGTGACCTGCAACGGCGTGAGAGAAAACAGAGCAGGAAAAAAGCCCCTCTTCATGAGCACGTTTATCAAGAGAAGGGGCTCGGGAAGAGCAAGGCCGCTGTGTTGAAATAAAGGACTAAAACAACTTTTGCCAGCACGACGGTAATGAATCGCGGCGGTATCAGAGCAGCTTTAAAGACCCGACCAGCACCAGCAGCAAGCCTGCTCGCTCGCCTGGGACCGGGTCACTGTCAGCACCAGGGCGTCAAGCTGTACGCGCTGGGAATAAAATAATAATAATAAAGACTGAAAATGCCTCCGCTCTGCCAGCAGCCTCCCTGCGAGCCCCTACTCCTACAGAAAACCCAGCAGGGCAACGGGCAGCCCAGCCTCAGCGCCGCGGCGCTCCGGTATTTCAGGACAAACCGCTCAGGCTCCTGCCAGCCGGGAGCCGAGACCGAGCGGCACTGCCAGGGCCCGGGGAAAGCCAAGGGCTGGGTGTCCCAACACACTGGGACAGCACATTTGTCACACTGACCTTGATTATCTGAGCAGGAGCTTGACCCGCCAGCTTTCTTATCTTGATTTCCCAATTTTCCAGGATTGCTGCCCACGCTGATGAGCCATCCCGCGTGGAACATCCCGGTGTGGAAGCTGCGGAGGGGGTAGGGGACGTGCTGGCACACCACGGGACCAAGCCCAGCTCCGTGCGTTCGCAAGGTGCTCACTGATTTTGATTTTTCCCAGAACGAAGCCCTGCCGAATTTACTGTTTCAAATGTTTTTATTGAAAGCCAAGTCCTTGACTCGACCTTGTTAAGAAAAAGTTAACAAAAGAGAATCACACTCCAAGGGTCTGGGCTGGGGGAAAACAGATGCAAAAGAAACCAACCCAACCCACCTCACTTTGTTTCCTTTAAGATGCTGGGATGGAAAGAGAGCTAGAGCAGCCTCTCGGCCGATGCAAACCCACGGTAAGACCCCTCTTTCCAAAAATTCACCAATTAAAACTAAGGAACAAATGGGGTTTTATTTTATTTACAGAGTGAATGAAGAAAATTTGTATTTGTAGAGGGGTTTTATGACAACAGAATCCAAAAGGCCTTTGACCAGCGGTGTTTGAAGACTTGGTTCTTCATCACCCCAACCCACAGAAGGTGTCAGCAAGTCTCTCATTTCGCAGGGAAGCTGGGGGTGAACTTAGTGTTCAAGAAACCACGAGGCTGTTGCCTCCAAAGCTGAATGAATTCGCCCTGCACCCCTCAACCTTTGCAGCCACGCTCCACACCGATCCGTGCCTCGCCTTCCCCAGGGCAGAGGTAAAACAACGGGGCACGGGGTTTGCAGTGTCAGGTGAAGGTCAGACTGTACTCTGGGCTTCACGACAGCATCAGCACCCAGTTCCTCAGGGAACAGTAGCCTGACTGAACACTGGCCCCCAAAGCTGGGTCTGGGACAGTCCCTTGTTGTATTTGCAATTAAAAAAAAAAAAAAAGAAACCAACCAAAAATCCCTCCTGAGCAGCACACGCTGCGTATCCAAACAACAGAGGATCCGCTGTTACACCAAAAACAAACAAACAAAAAAATGCATTTCTTGTAACGTGGCACCGAGCTAAACACGAACGGAGTCCCTGAACTATTCCTGGGGGTGTCTTTGGTGCTACCCTTCCTCCATCAGCAGGGCACCGTGTGAAGATCCCTTCTCACCTGCTCTGTTCTCCTCCCTCAATACCACCCCGGCCTTGTTACGACACGGTTGTCATGACACTCGAGTGTGCAGCGAGCGGGCCTTTCTTCTGGGTGAGAGATGGTCTCGTGACTTCAGTAAGTTTTACAATATTAGCAAATAAGAGAATGATAATGCGGTTTCATAACATTTCACAGTAAAATTACAATTGTTTTGAAAATACATCGTCCCAGAAAAAAAAAAAAACATTCTCAGTAGTAAGGTCGTCGTGGATTGTTCTGTGGGGAATAACGAGAGAAAGTTAATCAAAATTGCTGTCTTCACGGAACAATGAGCATGTGAGCTTAATTATCTGAATAAGCCACTGAAACGTGACATTTTTGACAGTGAAACCTGAGGCTTCCCATCAAAAATTACAAATGGAGCTTTCTAGGTGTGCTGGCACGCTGAGCGTAACACAGGCAAACACAAACTCACAGGCAACCAAGGCAAACAGTTATTCGAAATAAACCACGGATTCCGGGACAACCCATCCACTTCCTTTGCATGCAGAGTTTATACTTTGTAGATACCAGATAAAATTAAAAGATGGGGGGGGGTGTATTAAAAAAAAAAAAACCCATAGCAAGGAAAACCACACATCCATGGATGTGTTGGTAGCGATAATTTGATTCAACACAAGAACAGAATCAAAGAGAAACTTTGACAGCGTTCGCTCTCTTGGCCAAGCACTAGGAACACCCCCACCCGTACGAGAGAGGCACAGGAGCCCCAGGGGATTTGTCACCGCGCCTGCTCTGGGTTTGGGGCCTCCTTACCAATGGATTTGGTCGGAAGCGGTAGGCGAGCATCATTCGTTTACGGAATGCCTCGTACTCATCATCCTCCTTGGTCAGCTCGGCGGGACGATCAATGCCGAAACCAGCTCCGTCCACAGCAGTAGTTCCCCTGTTTGGGAGAGAGGGAGCAGAGCCCCCGAGGTAAGCAGATGTGGCCGGTCGCCTCCCCCCTCCCCACAAACACCCGCTCAGAGAGCGGGTGTCGGGGAGCACTGGGCGGCATCGCACAGAGCGCGCTGCATGGAGACAGACAGCTCATACTGACACCTTATTGCATTTGCCACGCTCCTACGTCGCCCTTCCAAGTCAATGACGCTTGCTATTGTCAGATGGAAGCGGTGGTGTCAACACGTATTTGCTGAACCTTTTACGGCTGGAGCAGCCAGACCGCCCGTGCTCCGGCTGCCTCCCTGCTGAGCGGCGCCCCGACTGGCAGGCTCACCTTTGCCAACCAAAGGTGTTGATCTGTACCTCACTGATCTGAGGCACACAGAACCGTCACACGGCGTGCCTGCCGCCCACTCCTTCTCTCCAGAACAGGCCAAAAAGCGGAAGCAATTCCCTGCCATCTGCAGTAGCAGCTTCTTACCCACTCTAAGAACATCAGAAACGGTGCAGCCCAAGCAAATCACAACCCTTGTTCAACCCTGTGATGGACCCAAACTTCCTTCTGTTGTTTGTGAGCCTTGCTGTTTTGATTACAGCAATCATTTACCACGGGACTTTTCTGAACCAATAAGCGTCTTGCCAGAGAGATCTTCTGTGAAAGGGGAGCAGAAGTGCTTTGTAGAAACACTTTCTACTGTGCCGTAAACAAACGACTGTTATTCCTGAAAGGATCTAACGCTAATACCCAATTTGGAGTATTTCCTGTCCCCAATATTTGAAGTTCAGCATATGTTACCAACAGATGATCCACCTAAAAAGAGAGGCTCATCTATTTTTGGACAGAATTCTCATACAGCTTTAGTATATACAAAGAGTGATCAAATCAGAAAACAACTGTGCAAAAGAGTGACGTCAAGACGGTTGCATCATCACACACAAAGCTCTCTGATTGGGACCGGAGCACCTTTCAAACACGGGTCTAGCAGTAGCTAACACTGGTCATCACCTCACACCCACGCTACACCAGGGACTAGCTAGCAGACACCAACAGCACTTCAGAGGCAAAAGGCAAGTTCTTCAATACTTATGTGAATTTATGACTTTCACAACATGGCTTAATCCTCACATGAGTCAGAGAGGTGAGGTGCAGACAAGTATTATCGTCATTTTATAGACGGGGAAACCGGGGAGAAGGCACCTCTCAGAAGAACGCACTATGCAAGGCGAGATCAGAAACTCTGGGCTCAGATCACACCTCCTGCCTGTGATAAAGTAACAAACCCAGGCCTTGGGGGGAGGGAACCCCAAAGAAATCAGAAATTATTTCTCTCCTTTGCTGCGAGGATTCCACGTTCTGTTCGAGTGATGAATTACAGTTGCATTCACTGCAGCTGCTTCCAGTAGGCTAGGGCAGGAGCATCAATTATCAGCCCAAGAGGAAAGGACTAAATCAATAGGAGAAGAGCTCTGCTTACTTGCTGACTGGGTTTTTAATCCCCTGTCCGTCCGAGCCAAGTCCCTCGCCTTCCTTCCAGCCCATCTTCATTAGCATTTGATAACCTATGTTTTCCACAGTCAGTTTGAACTCTTTGTATTCAGAATAATCCGGCTCACGTCCTTCCTGCAGAGACACAAAAGGTAGTGTTGGTTATTTTTTATAGGCACCTATCCTTGTGGGTCAGAGGAGGGTAAAACCAGCTTCAGCTACTCAAAGTTAGGATGGCTCTGGCAAACAACTAATAACCGGCACGATTTCTTGGGATCCCAGTTCTGCACCACCACAGCAAAGAAAATAGGTAAATAAGAAAGTGCTGCAGAGCCCTACAGCATAATCTGCAAGAAGCAAGGAATGCTACTGCGAGATTAAGCTGAGAAATATTTAGCTCCTGAACTTAAAGTCGTTCGCTGGATCAAGCTTCAGATACAGTGCTTATTTAAGCCAGGATCGCCAGGGAACGTCAGATCCCAGGCTGGTTACATGAAAACATTCTGAAGGATGGGCCAGCATCAAGAAGTTCTACAGTTTAAGAAGAACTGGCAGGTACTGAAGTGCTTTGCGTAAGCTTTTTGTAGGCTTTATATTTTCACTTCGCTGCAATAGTCTGGCTAAAAATTCACATTTTCCTTGCTTGGCATCAGCAACCACTTATCTGAAACAGGTAGCCCAAGAGGCTTGTCTGTAATTTCAGCTAACCCCCAAATATTGTCCCAATAGTCTGTTCTCTAATCTGCTACAGCCATTTCTCCGGGAAGAGCAGAAAACTAACCCCTTGTTCCCTCCAGAAGTACCAGAGCTCCCAGTGTAAGGGCAGAAGCGCCTCACGGCTGCACGGAAGCTAACTGCTGTGACAAAGGGCTAAGCATGCTCCAGCTCTTTCCCTCACTGCTACGGGACAAGTCTGAAGCATCGCTGCCACCCTGTGCAGCCTCTGCTATTTCACCTTCAATGCCTTGAACGTCTCCATGAATTTCTCCAGCTCGTCAGGTGGAAGGAAGTCTCCGATGAAATGTTTTCCTCTGCCCATCTGGGTCAGCTGCTCAGCCCACTCTGCCCAAGACACAGAGGAAACAGCAATAACGCAGCGTTCTTTGACTTGGAATTTCAGAGGGTTTGTGAAGCATAAAGCCTCACAGCAACAGACGGTTATTATCTCCACTTGACAGGCAGGGAAGCCACACCACAGACCAGCGAGAAGCGACCCTGCAACTCCCATGCCAACAACGTGATCCCAGACATCTCCCTCTGGAGGCCTTTGTACAGCCGCAGAGCAGGACGTCTGCAGGGCAGCTCCCTACACACCTCGCGTCTTGTCCATCTCCATGCGTCGAAGCTGGTGCTCCCACGTTCCCAGCTCGCTGTCCACCTCTTCGTCGCTGTCATAGCCATGTTGGTGCTGCTGAATTGCCTTTTCCCACATCATCTGCATCTCCTGCATGGCTCGCTTGTGCTTCATGATCATGTCATACATCTGCTGCATCTAGGGGAAGAGATGCAACAGCGCGCTCAGTAAGACAACCAGTTCACAGGCAGAGTCTGCCAGAGAGGCAGGCAGAGCTCCGCCGCGGAGCCCGCAGCCGCCACACAGAATACAGGTGATGGCAACGACAAATCTCAACAGGCGGTGCTGTTGCTTGACCTGATCCCCTCGCCTCTCAGATCAAACAGCAGCATTATGTGCAGGTTCCTCCAGCAGAAGTAGCTTGCTATTAACACCGAGGACTGCTGCCATCTGATCATCCCTACGCAGCTGAAACATCGCCCTCACATTCTGGCAAAAGCCAATTCTACTCTCACTCCCCCAAAGCTTGCAAGTACCCACCCACCGTCTCCCCACTGCCGAGCAATACATAACCAGATGTGACACAACAGACCTTATAGATTTTGGGGTTTAGTTTGGTAGGATGGCAATTGGCTGGTTTAATTCATTTTCCCCAAAGTCCTCTAATATTTCTGCTGACTGCAGCATCACATGATTCTTAGGCATTCAGCACAAATCCTAGAGATTTATTTGCAGGCCACTGGGAAAGTTTCTTTGCTATCTCCACCTCCATTTTCCCATCTAACCCAGCCATGCTGCAACGCAATATGAATTTGGAAATTGTTTCAGGGCATTACCTCCTGCTGCTCCTTCAGCTGTTTCTTCTGGGCTTCGGAGAGCTCCGTCACACCCACCAAACCAACCGGTTTCCCTTTTTCATAACCAAGACCCTTGAGGTCCTGAACTGTAATAAGCACATGTTAAAAGAGTTTCAACAATCTGAGACAGCTGTTGAGACCAGTGAAACCGCATCTCAAGATCCCCCCCGTGAAGTTTTACACTCATTTCGTGGCTCCGCCTGGAAGGACTCAAGAACCACAAGAGCAGGAAAGCCACCGGCTTGCACCTCCTTCTCCAGCCAGCTCAGTATTCCCTCACCCTGGTCCAAGGCTCTGCCCACATCGCGTTAGCGGACTCGCACACTGCGTCCCACATCCTCAGAGGTCGCACTGCATGGCAATCTGCTACACCATGCTTTACAAAAAATAAGTCATGCGCCTCCTTAAGATTAATTCCCCTCATAAGGCTTCCTCACGAACCCCAGCCGTTGCAAAGAGTGGTACTTAATTATTCAGAATTGAGTCACAAGCAGATCCGAGCCTGTCAGCATATTGTCCAATCTGCGCACGTAAGAGTCTGCTGATTACTATGTAAACAGCAACTTCATTCAAAATGAAAAGCAAATGACCACATTAGAATAAAGACATGAGCATTATGCTGCTTTTGGAAGTTGCTGTTCCCCAAGGAGATTTTAGTTTCTAATCTACAGGCTCAAGAGCAGCATTGCCAGGGATGGTGCCCCTGCTTTCAAAGAGGGGGCATTTTAAGTCTCTGCTTGACAATCCCACTGACGTAGCCTCCTTTTTCCTGCAGCATCCCCTTTTGGAAGCTCCTCCTTTGGAATGATTTTTGCCGTTGTATCAGATAAGCTCTGAAATTAGATATTAACATTATCTGGGCAGGGCACCTACTGCTTTAAAATGACCCTAAGACACTCTGAGTACAAAGGGCAAGTTAAAATAAAGGGGGGTGGGGGGAAAGGGAAGCCTATTTGTAGTTGCTGCACCATGAAAGAAAGTAATAGAGACACTGCTGGGGCTGCAAAAAAGAGATTTACAACAGAGATTGCCTTGCAAACTTGGTTCCTATCTATCTAGCAGGGCTGGCAGCTCCCCTCTAAAGCACCTCAGGGCTAAGATCCCAACAGTTAAATATTTAAGGGATTAAAAGACGACACACAACCGCACTTGAAAGCACGTTGCATTTTTCAATACAAGGAAAAGGTTTTCTTCCTAATGACTGCAAAACCCTCCATCTGAACACAAGTCCAGACTACAGCTAAATGATGCTTCATTAATTATTCATTATCTATTAATTATGAAGCCCGATAATAATAGGATCATTGTTCATGACACCAAATGTCTACACAGCATGCTAATTAGGCCCCAGGGGTCGGCTTCTCCCTTCCTCTTCTTCGCACTCAGGGCAATTGATCTGAGCCCTCTTATCTCCCCCCTCCTTTCCTCGCCTGCTTTCGGCTGAGCATTCCACAATTGCAAAGCGGCTCCCTTAACTCCAGCCTTCCAAGGAGAACAGAAACCAGAGCATCCACCCTCCCTCGCACAGCTACAGCCTCTGCACATTTGCACCAGCGCCGGGAGTCAACTCTGCAGGAAGAGTTATGTAAAACACTGCAAGAGGTTCTCCAAGAGGGAAAGCAAGAAGCCGTGTTACGCTAGGCTTGGTGCTAGGATACTCACTTTCAGCTCCCAAGAAATAAGAACAAATAGGAAAATAAACCTATCTGTTATTGATAAACAGCCCAATTGCTGTCTCGGAGAGGGCTGAGATTTGGAAACAGTTTTAACGAATGCAGTCTGCCCATTGCACGTACGGCAGAATCTGGCCCCCAACGTTATGTGAGACCGGGGCACTTCAGCATCAGCCCTAGTCAAAGATTCACCTCCTGTCTCAGGGCATGGGAAAGCTTTCTCTGAATGCACCGAGGAAGACTCTCTGCCCTTCACAGAGGTCAGCAGCTCTTTGGCTTAGTTCTGAATTGCATAAACACTCAGGCTAAGAGCCAGGCATGGCTCTAGAGGCCCCGCGAGCTGGTGGCTTGCCAGCATATATAACCACCTTAAAGGAGAAAGGTGAGACAGTAGCATCTTCTTTTACTTCCCAGAAAGCATATGCCGCTGCTCCTGCTTGTGCTAAAGCTACATCTGGTTTGTCTGGCTGCCCTGGTACCTTGCAGACTTTATGCTGAGAGATGCTGGAAGAGTCACCGCAGAAATTTAGCTCTGGGGGATAATTTTGTAGTCTTGGCCCAATGTAGCACAATACAGGTGAAGTTGATGGAAAAGCAAAGCTCCACCCCAAGTCCACATCTGAAGATAGAAAAGCCTATTCATAACTAAGATCAGTCAATGAATTTGCATAAAAATAGATAAGATTTATAAATTCCTTACACTGGTCTTGCACCAGGCAAACACTATGCAAAAGATAAGGAGTTGCTTCTCAGTCTCATGTTCAGCAGGCCTGGGAAAAATACTTTTTTTTTTCCCCCTGAATGACATCAGCTTTGCCTACAGGGTTAATGGTGCAGTCTATCTGCAGCATTGGCAGAAGACTACCTGAAGGTTTATCCCTTTCCCACATGCCCGAAAAGAAGCTTGTTACAAGAGAAGTGAATGTCCTTTAAGGACAAGCAGGAGAAATCCCAATACAGAAGTGCCTGATTTTTTGCTTCACAGCCTGAAGATCTTACTCATTTAAAACTAATCAGACCCAAACCAATCCAGTATGAGGTTTCAGAAAACTCTAATGACAGCTTGTAATTTCCCATTGGTCCACAGAGTTCACTGATCACAGGATCTCTGTTCTGTTCAGTTTTTCAGATGTATCAGTCCCTGCAGTACGCATGCAGTTACACGTTTTGATATCAATACATTTAAGAGGAGCCTTGCTTCTGTCCAAAAGGGCCACACTTATTCCTCTCCGTGGTACTGAGTTATTACTAAGAGTAGACAGGAAAAGAATCAGAACAGTCCTCCACTAAATCCAAAACAATTGCTCAGGATAAAGGACTAAGACATAGATACTTAGGTACCAAAGCATACTGTGCAACTCTAACCTTCCATGGGACCAGGGGTGTAATTTGGAATTCTCGTCACCTGTCAGGTTGAAGATGTTAATTCTTAAAAAGGGATTAGTCCATCTGAACCGATAAAAAAAAAATCCTTCCCCCTGCAGAGCATTAACAGCGCATTAACGGTTGATTTGTTATGCCTGGCAAATTGTTTGCTGTCCTTTTCTTCTACTTGACACAAAGCCCTGCAGAAAGTGAGCATGAACACAACGAGTATGTCCCTGTCTAATTAAGGGGAGGCTAAAAGAGCCAGGGGAGGTTTCAGCAGGAAGCATGCTGGAATGAGCACATGGATACCCTCGCAGCCCCCCCACTGCAGCAGGAGGTATTAAGATGGAATCTGATGCTTGTTTTGATAGCGCCTGCCCAGCTTCATCACTGAAGCTTCATTACTGTCTGCAAGAAAAAAAAAAATACTCTAGAGGTGCAAAATCAGGAAAGACTTTTGCATCTGATTTCTGCCTTACTACGAGCAGCAATTCAAGGTCAAATGAATAAGCCATCCAGGTCGGTGTCTTGGCTATACATCTCATACAAGACAAGACTTCTGTATAGGGCTGTGATCAGAAGACAGAATTACATAGGAACTTCTTGTCATCTACATCTGAAGTACTGGATTAGGAGATAGAGCCCTTCCTTCCTGACCTCCACAGAATCAACAGACGCCACAGCATACACAGCCAAGCCTACATCTTCCTCAAGCCTAACAATCAAAGCTATTAATGGCTGAGCAATTATCTCCTCTAAAACCCAGCCAAAGCAGAAGACCCACTGACTCGCTGGAGCAACGAATTGTACAGGACGGCCATGCGCTGAGAATTATCTGTGGTCTCACCCTGCAGCTCAGAAAATTATAGCTTGTTTTCTATTACTTATCCTACTTCATCTATTCTGCTATTGCTTTTTGAAAAAGGTCCTTATTGAGACAGGTACTTATTACTTTTCCTGCGACTTTAGTCTCGTACTATTAATTCTCTCAGTTTGCCAACACCGACTGCCTTGTGTCTTTTTCTCCTTTTCACATCCTTTCCCCGCACCACACTAATTGGGCACAGGATTCAAAGATGCCATCTTAAATGTCTGCATTCACCTGTTGTCCTTGAGTGACTCAATTTTTGTATGCATCTCTAACTGCCTGCCTAATTACCTATCTGCACACGCACAGATGAACAACCTCCGAGAGCTC
>BOSO01006509.1:10398-29173 GCA_018403395.1 Gorsachius goisagi
CTGGGCAGCCTGGGCCAGGGCTCGGGCACCCTCAGAGTGTAGAAGTTCTCTACCCAGTGACCAGGAATGGCAGGAGTAGGAGAACGATGCTCCAGCTCTCCCGATGGCCTGTCTGACCAGCGGTGGCACAGCCACCTGGGAGATGCCCCGGCCCTTTGCTTATTTTATTCTGTTTGTTCTGAAGAAGTGGATGTGCTGGGTGTGACTACGTAGGCATAATTCCCCCGAGCGTTTTGTCCCCCTCGTTCCAAGCAGCCCGCCGGGGGCTGCCACATCTCTGTCTCTGCAGGCTCTGGACAGGTTTCTGCAGACAGAGAAATGGAGTTTGGCCCCGGTTCCTCCCGTGCCCTCCCTTGCCCACCTGAGCCAGGCACGCCAGGAGATGGCTTTCCGGTGAGTCTGGTGCAAGAGGGCTTTGCAGGCAGCTCGGCTCCCCGGGACCTCCCGCTGCTCATCCTCTGCTGGGGTCAGGGCTCTGTGTCTGCCGGGCTGGGACAGTCTGCGTGGAGCCCGTCACCGCCGCGCCCACCCTGTCACCCTTGGGGTGTCCCCGCCGGCTCAGCCAGCCCTTCCACAGGAGGTGCTCCCGTGGTGGGGGGGGGGAGCAGGAGGCCGAGCAGCATGGGGGTAAGGGGCTGGTGGTGTCCCTGGCAGGATGCAGGAGCTCCTGGAGCAGATGAAGTCGGTAGCTTGTGATCTCCAGTTCAACAACAGCATCATCGAGCGGTGAGTTAAGAGCACCCAGAGGCGCTGCTCCTGCCCCTAACGCCAGGACGTGTCCCCGCTCCCCTGGGAAAGGGGCGGTGGGTCTGGGTGGGCTCCTTGGGAGAATGAGCTCCAGCGTGGGGAGTCGTGCCTGGCGCCGAGCACAACCACAGCGACCCACGGGCTGGGTCACACGGGGGTTTTAATGGCACCAAGTTTATGTCGTGATTTGGCAGCAGAAGACAGTTTATCTTTCTTGGAAGTTTAAGCATAGAATCATCAAATGGTTTGGGTTGGAAGGGACCCCTAGAGGCCACCCAGCCCACACCCCCTGCAGGAGCAGGGACACCTTGAACCACATCAGGTTGCTCACAGCCCTGTCCAACCTGGCCTGGGATGTTCCCAGGGATGGGGCCTCCACCCCCTCTCTGGGCAACCCCTGCCAGGGTTTCACCACCCTCATTGCAAACAATTTCTTCCTTAGATCCAGTCTAAACCTCCCCTGTTTTAGTTTAAAACCGTTCCCCCTTGTCCTGACATAGCTGGCCCTACTAAAAAGCATGATCTTCTGCAAATGCTATGTCATTTCTACACCTTTCTAGCCTTTCCGCCGTGCTGCTCAGCCCTGGCAGCTGCTGGCTGACACGAAGTAGATGCTTTCTGTTACTGGATGGAGCTCTGTGCAAAACCCAGCATCCTACTGCTGACAACCCCCCCGGGTTTCTTCCTCTGCAACCTTTTTTTGAGGATCTTAATGCAAATCAACAATATGCATACACGTATCAAAATGACAAAGAGTTTCAGATCAGATTTTTAAAAGAAAAAAGGAAAAAAAAAAGAAATTGGTGATTCACCCCAGCCCTGATTTTATAGGACCAACTGTGTTGTTGCAGCGTGTCCACCATGAATAAGGGGATAAGAAAGGTCTGGAGTGCTTCTGATATGAAGAGCTTACCCCAAGAGGCACAGGAACAAGCCCAGAGATTGGTGCCCAGCCCAAACTGAACCACCAGCCCAGGTGGTCCCTCTCTCATCTAAAGCCTTTGGTTTTGTTCCTGCAGGTTAAGCAGGGCTGCCCCCACCCCCGGTATTTGAGAGCCGTGGTGCCTTTGCAGCAGGGAACACTTACAGCACTTTGGGTCCAGAGCGACGGAGATGTTTGACGCTCGTGTTTGAGGAGCTCCTCGTGTCCTACCTCTCCGCGCCAGCACTTTTGCACAGTTCACCAGCATTAGCTTTGAGTGGCTTGCAAGCCTTGAGCCTTTGAAAGTTTGACTGAAAAATTGGGTGGTTTTTGTTTTTTTGGTTTGTTTGGTTTTTTTTCCCCTTTTTAAAAGTGCTTGAAGGACTTTATGTTTTTCTAGCTTCTCTGTACCACTGTGTCGGATGATGAAGAGGAAGAGGCTAGACAGATAAATTATCTTTGCCATCTTACTCCCACTTTTAACGTACTTCTGCTCCCCAAGGCTTCACGGAGCAGGGTGGGCCCAGGGCAGGAGGGCTCTACCTGATGGATGAGAGACTGGATCTGGCCCGGGACAGCCCCAGTGCTCTGCCCGGGAGGTGCCAGCGTGGGGAAGGCTGGAGCTGCAGACCTCTGCCCACAGCCTCTCCTCCTGCTCCAGGGCTTCGCCTCCTGCCCCGTGTTTGGGTTCATGAGGGGTTTGGGAATGGAAAGCTGAAGGAGGCTTCTCTCTCTTTTTTTGGGTATGTTTCTATAAATGTCACTGAGTTCTGTGTTTATGCACGTGGGGGTGTGTGCCTTCTCCAGACAGCCCCGTAACTGAACCTACAACTCCATCCACCAAACCTGGGGGTGCTCCTAAACGCCAAGGCAAGATCTCAGGCAAAAGGGCTCCCATGAGCCCTCTCCAGATGCAGCTCTGCAAACGAAAGCAGGGATATTTCTTTTTCTTTTAGGTGAAAGATGAAAAGCAGGCTTAAGCAGTCACCTCTGCCATTAACGTGCAGGGTGAAAGGATGCATTTGTCCGTGGAGGTGACAGCAGCCGGGGTGGCAGAGCTGGGATGGGGACAGGAGGGACCCCAGCAGATGATCTGTGGGGCTGGCTGTGAGTGTGTAGAGCTGCCCTGGGAAAGACATGCCCAGTATTTCCCTCCTGTTACACTCCAGAGAAATAGGATGGAGGGGGAAACACGTTACCCCCCCGCCTCACTGTCCCCCTGGAAGTGCACAGAGAGCTGCGGAAGGGCCCCGATGCTCTGCGGCGGGGCTGTACCCAGCCCTTTGTTGGGGGTAGTTGTTATGCTCTGATTTTCCTACTGTTTTTTGACCTTGGGTTTTACGAGGAGCTGTAATCCTCCGGTTATCGGCTGAGTCAGCTGCTCGCCAGCAGCAGCGTGCGGAGCAGCGATACGGGAAGCCTGGGGCCTCGGGAGCCCGAGCATTTGATGGTATCAAGGAGCTCTTTGTGGGAAGAGTCAGACACGCCGCCCCTCCATCCACCTCTTCCTGCCTGTCCCCAGGGTGATTTATGGGTTGTCACCCAGACCCCACATCCCATAGTGAGCAACATTCCGAGGCTGCAGCCAAAGCCAGGCAGGGCGATAACCCCCGTCCAGCCGGGCTCAGACACGGGTATTTACACCTGGGAGGCTCCTGCCAGACTGATGGGCAGAGTTGCCCTGGCTCTTCCCACCCCTCCCTGGCACACCCGAGTGCAAACACACATAAATCACTGCCCTGGGCTCGCTGGACAGCCCCTGCTCCCCCAAACCCTCACCCCTGGGGAAGGGGACTGTGCCACTGTGGCTCATGGTGGCAGCAAACGGCTGGTGGGAAGCTCAGGTCCCTTTGCCCCTGCGGGGTGGGAGGCACGTGTAGGGGAGTTTAGGAAATGTTTGGATTCATTCCCATCCCCTGGATAAAACCCTTCCCTCTGTGTTTGCTTGGTTTCTACCTGTGTGCAAACCGTGACGGGCTGCTGGGGTTGGAGCAGGGACCGGGGAGCTGGGACTTTGACAGCACCAGCAGAGTCCAAGGGTGAGGGACAGCCTGCACCCCCCAGGGACAGCCTGCACCCCCCAGGGACTGCCTGCAGCTGGGAGGAGAGGTTGAGCCATCACCTGGGCGAGCAAAACGCGTCTGACTCAAGAGCAATGGGGATGCTCGGAGTGCCTGCCCGGACCTGTCCCGTGGTAGAAAACAAAACACCCAACTCTGCCCTTCGCCTTTCCTCCAGTTCCCTTTCCAGCCCTTTTTCCTGGAGGCGACAGGCATTAAGCTAAACCAAAAATCTTCAGCCGAGTCCGGGCCTGCTGTGGCTGCTCTGGTTGTCCCCAGCCCCCAGGGGCCAGGCTGGCGTTGCCTGATGGCACCCAGAGGCAGAGCTGGAGCAGGGACAGGGCAAGGGGTTGCCTGTCATGCGTGCTCCTCGGATCAACCACGCCAGCAAATATTTCTAATCTCTGCTGGGAGATGGATGGGAACACAAAGCAAAATAGGGCATCCCTGGAGCTGAACAGCTTGCTGCAGCGCTGTCCCAGGTCTCAGCAAGGGAGCAAAGTGGGCAAGGAGCGGCGGCTCCAGGGCTGTGCCTGGCTTTGCTTTCTTCTAAGAACAGGCCAAGCACATGCAGGAGCTTCCCCCCCCACCCAGGAAACGTTCCTGGGTCGAATTTGGCACCAAATGTTCCCATTCATTTTAATTGTAAAAACCAACATCCTGACTGTCAAGCCCAGCTACTTACCGTAGAAGAGGTGGAACTAAGCCGTCACTTAACAACTTTTCTCCTGCAAACTATTTTCTAGGTTTTCCCCTAGTTTCGTAACAAATGTTATTTTTAATCCAGCTCAAATTCACTGGCATCCCCTGTAGGAACAGGGCAGGGAGCCCAAGCAGGGTCTCCTGCCGCACTGCCTCGGATTCAGTGGAGCTGCGCTGATTTGTACCAGCTCAGTGGTTGACCTGGAACATGTTTGGCTTCAACAGAAAGGGATTTATTTCTTGGCAAAAAGAATAAAAGAGTTTTTGCTAATAGCCCTTGTCATGCTTAAACTGCCGTAACACAGCAGCTGCAAAGGGGACTCCCGGAATCCAAATGAAACAGGAATTTTCCTGCCAATGTTAATTAGGGTTGGGTTTTTTTTTTTTTCCCCCAATTTTTTAACCCTTGGCCTAGAAGAGCTTCCTATGCTGTCAAACCTGAATACCAGTGGAGACAGCTGAGAAGGATAACGACCCTGCCACGTCTCTTGTGCACGTATGAGCCAAAGCTTCCTATGTCGACCGAAGAGAACTCCATTTATTGGCACTAGAAGCTGAGGTCTGCAGCTTCCCCGGCCGGCCCTGGCACGGCCACCCCGGCTGCCAGCAAGAAGGGGCCAACGCGTGTGACCCATGGGCATAGTGTCCTCCGGAGTCGGGGAGGACTTTCCCCAGGAATGTCAGCCCCCTCTGGAGCATCTCCCAGGGGGAAGTTGGCTGCAAGCTGCCGTCAGGCTGTGCATACACCCCTGCTGCGGCCGCCTGGCTCCCAGGCACTGGGGATTTCCTCGGGGTCGAGGGAAACCAAAAGCCTCTGTGAGCGGTGGGAATCCCCTCCTGCTTCCTCCACCCTGACGCTGCAAAACTGAGACTGAAACCGTGCCCCGGGATGGCACTGGAAAAGCAAATGCCCAGAATGGTTTTAACAGGTTCCCAGCCAGGTGCCAGGTAGATCTTTACCCTCAGAAAGCTCATTTGCTTTCTTGCAGCTGATTCCTTACACTACTGATGGTCTGGGAAGAACACAGGATAAAATACTAAATTTTTGGGCAACAATTTACCCAGGAATAAATCTGCTGCTGTTCTCAGGCAGAAGCAGAGGATGTGTGAAAGTGGATCAGGATCCTGAATGGGAAGAAAAAGATCTTCCAAAAATTAATCTTGCTACTTAGCACAGGACAAAACTAGATTTTTTTCAAGCTGTGTTACTGCTTCTTTGGTTTGAAGCTCTTATTAGTGACTGCTTATGACACCAGTCTTTTGTAACTCAGAGCCAGTGTGTTTAATCCATCCTTCAAATTAATCCTTGAAAAGGATTTAGATATCCTTGGCTTATCCTGTCCTCAGGAATTCATGAGACACATCGAATTCAGCTTCCCGTGAGCCCAGAAGCCGGGATTCACACAGCCCGGCACTGCTCTCCCTGCAGCCACCTCTTCACCCAGCTGCTCTCATGCAAACCAAAGAATTTGGGAGCAATTCTGTCCCCGTTACATATTTGAAACCGGTACAAGGAGAGCGGCAGAGAAGGGATGCTCTGGGCTGGCCGGCTAGCCTGCAGCCTGGGTAGCGCAAGGCCAGCCAGCAGCCCTGTGGCCCGTGTCCTGCGTGACTCGGGGTGCCCGTGGCACCCTCTCTGTGCGCTGGGCTCCATCCGGAGACAGGGGAGGGAAAAGGGCAGCTTCGTGCTGCTTCCAGCCAGTGGGGAATGCGTTATGGTGATGGGAGACCTTCATATTGTGTGTGATATCCAGCCCTTGCATTCAGAGGAGGAGAGAGATGTTTGCTAATCAGGCTGCCGGAGTGGCAGAGGGCCACGCAGCACCCGGTCCCGCCAGCCCCGTTCGTGCACCCCTCCTTTGCCCAGGGGAGAGGCGTGCAAGCCAGGCACGGGTGTCCTCAGAGCTGCAGCGCTGGAGCCTGCTTGGAGCCACTTCAAAATCTGGCCATAATATTTTCCCTTTTCCTTTTCCCACAACCGCAAGAGCCTCATCTGGGAGAGAAAAATTGCTTCAGCTCACCGCCCTGCGAGTCGCCCCGGAGCCCTGCTCTCATTGCATTGGGGAAAGGTAATTTGTTCCAGTTGCTCTCACAGCCTGGTCCCCGCACACACGTTGTGCCAGGAGAGGGTTTGCACCCGCCTGTGCCAAGCGCGGTGACAGCTCCCGTGGGGGCAAAACCCCGGGGACGTGGTGGCAAAGCCTGGGGACGTGGCTGAGCTCAAGCAGCAGCCACTGGAAAAAGCCCCCAGCCCCGTTTTGTGCGCAGGACCTGGAGTGGGGGTGATGTATGGTACCCTTCTTCCCCAAAAGGGCTGTCAGGCTCTGGAATGGGCTGCCCAGGGAGGTGGTCGAGTCCCCATCCCTGGGGGGATTTAAAAGAAGGNNNNAGGGACAGGGTTTAGTGGTGGGATGGCAGGGGTAGGTTAAAGGTTGGACTCAATCTTAGAATCATAGAATCGTTGAGGTTGGAAAAGCCCTTTAAGACCATCTTAAAGGGCTTTTCCAACCAAAGTGATTCTGTGATTCTATGATTCCCACCGGGAAGGGGGGTTGCGGGGACACCCCACGGCTCGGGGAGGGGAATCCCACGGAGAGCTGAGTTTCCCGGAGGAAGGACCGCACGGGGCGGCCAACGCCGGTGGGTCCCGCGGGGAGGGGACACGGGGGTCGCTCCTCCGTGGGGGGGGGGGGGGTGGGGGGTGGATGGGGGGGATGTCTCCACAGGAGGGGTCCCCCACCGGGCTGCTCCCGCTCCTCACGCCCCCGCCCCGCCTCCTCCCCCCGGGCCGGCCCAAGGCGCCTGCGCTGCCCCACGCCCGCCCGCCGCTCCGTGCCCGTGGCGTGGGGGCCGTGCCCCCGCCCGCTGCCGCCCTCCGCGCCCGGCTCCATGCGCCGGCGGCCGCCCGGCTCCGGCAGCGCTGTCGTCCCCGCCGAGGCGATGGGCGGCCGCTCACCGGGGAGCCCCGGCGGGGCCAGGGCGGCGCGGAGGCTGCGGCGGCGGCGGGGGGGATCCCCGCGGCTCCTGCCCGACGTGCGGAGCATCTTCGCGGCGCCGCGGGAACCGACGGAGCGCGGTCACGGTCACGGTCACCGCTTCGCCCTCCGCCCGCCGCGCCGCGGCTGGTGCGACCTGTGCGGGGAGGCGGTGCGGGAGGGGGCCCTGCGCTGCGACTGTGAGTGCTGCCCGTACCCCCGCACCCCTGCCCTGCCCGCACCCCGCGCTCCCGCACCCCTGCCCTGCCCGTACCCCACATTCCCGCACCCGCATTGCCGCACCCCTGCCCTGCCCGCACCCCGCGCTCCCGCACCCCTGCCCGTACCCCACATTCCCGTACCCCGCGTTCCCGCACCCCTGCCCGTACCTCACATTCCCGTACCCCGCGCTCCCGCACCCCTGCCCGTACCCCACATTCCCGCACCCCACATTCCCGCACCCCTGCCCGTACCTCACATTCCCGTACCCCGCGTTCCCGCACCCCTGCCCGCACCCCTACCCTGCCCGTACCCCCCGTTCCCGCACCCCGCGCTCTCCCTCCCGCAGCGGCAGCGCCGGTCCCGCTCCCTCCCCTTCGCCCCGGTCCGGGACCCCAGACCCCCCCCCTCCGGGTCCTGCCGGGCTTGCGGGGGGGGGCCCCGCACGGCGCTTCCCTGGGGAGGGGGGGGTCCCGGCGCCCCGCGGTGCTGCGCCCCGGGAGCTGGGTGGGGGCTCCCCGGGTACGGGGCAGGGCTGGGGGCCGGGGCTGGGCTTCGGGCAGGGGTGCGGTGGGGTGCTGCCGGGCGGATTTGGAAAACGAAGCTTTTCCGGGAAAGAGATTACCAGCTGGGGGGGGGGGGCGGAGGCGGGGGGGCGTCGGCGCTGGGATCCGCTCAGTGAGCAGGAAGGACCCGGGGGTGTAAAGGGTTTGTAAAGCTTCACAGCGAGGTGACAATTCCTCTAGAAATAGTTTGTGAGACACCTCGCCTTGCCCAAATTCCCCAGGTAAGAGCGCCCATGCCGGTGAGATTCACAAAGTTGTGTGTTCCTTGGGTCAGACACGTGCTGTGCTTGTGTTCTGCAGGAGAGATTTATTTTTTTTATCGATGGGGGAGACACACACAGAGGGGCCAAACGAGGTGACCCAGCTGGGGCCATGCAGCAGCGCACGCTCTGTCTCCCATGCCCCTGGGGTGCTGCTCGGGGGCCGTGGGGTGTTTGCGTGGTCCTTGGAAAGATGCAACCCCGCGTTCGTCATCGCAGCTGCGGGTGGGGAAATGGGGAGGCCGGGGTGGAGGAGGTTGGAGCGAGCCTGGGTCGTGGGGAACGCGGCGGCGTGTGCTGCGCCAGCTGCTGACGGCGAAACTGCTCCTTCCCGACGCGGCCCGTCAGCACGGCCCCTGCCGCAGGCTCGCTGGAAACTCATCCTTGCAGATGCAGCTGTAGAGCTGCGCTTGGGTTTGAGTGACTCAAAGATGTGCTGGTTGGGGTCAGCTGAGCCTAATCGAGATTTTGGCAGTTGTTAATGCCAGGCAGTTGCTAATGCCAGCGCTGTTCACCCCAGGCTCGTGCCCACAAGACCCTCCCCATACTCAGGCTGGGTGGCATGTGGGGCGAGGGTGCCCTGGGTGTCGGTGTGGAGGGTGGGTAGTTGGTGCTGGTTGTTATTTGGGGTGAGGGAATGAGCTGCGTCCCACCCTGGGCTGGCTGCTCAGCTGGCAGCTCTGGAAGAGGCTTCCTTGCTCATTTGCTGGTTGGTTTGGGGGGTTATGCCAGGCACGTGCTGCAACGCCAGCCTTGCCGGGGCAATTAGTCCCTCGCTCTGCCCATTATGATTCTTATGCTTGCCTTTCCTTAGGTTATGAATCAATTAAATGTTTCTAGCGGTGATTTGCATAGCGCGGTGTGAGCAGGGCTCTTAACGCGTGCCTCCTGGTGCTGTTTGGAAAGGAAGGGCAATTGGGAGAGGCAGTCGCACCATATGGCCCTGCTGCATCGCATTAAGGCTTTAGCCCTGACTGCTGTTAATTAAATGTAACCCAGCCGTCACCACGCGGCCCGCACAACGTGACGCAGGAATACGCAGGGGCCGCTGAACTTGCTGCGTGGTGCGTTGTTTGAACGAGGGGGATGTAAATATGTTTTGCCGACGTGGGCCTTTGCCTTCTGCCCGCCGTTCCTGATTAACTCCCTCAAAACCTGGTGAGGGCCAGCGTATTCCCTGGGGTTGGCAGCTCTGCTGTGCCTGGCACGCCGGAGCAAATGTGTGAATGAACATGCTTAGAGAAATAGGGTGGGTTTATTTCAAGCAAAACAAACTTTGTCGGGGCTCTTGTCTTTCACCCGCCATCCTGCAAAGCTGTCACGGGGCGCATGCACGAGGTGAGATCCTGGGCTGTGTGTTTTGAAATCCTGATCTAAAGTAACAATTCACAGAATTTTGTGGTGTTGCAAATACTATAAATAGTTGTTTTGAAGGACTTCTCCTCATGCAGGGTTTTTTCCATAGTTATATTGAAACAAGGCTTAAATAACTCTATTTCCCTTTTCATTTTGGAGGAGAATTATTCACACCGTGGGAGTAGTTCTGCCTCTAAAATTCCCCAACCAACCAGGCTGGGGGGGTTGGGGGCGGAACTTCAGTGGCGATGCTTGTAAGAGCATCTGCATTCCCTATCATCCCAGTAGTGTATCCTTTTAAAAATGCCTGGGAGCTGCAGACGGGATGTGCTATCCTCCCTTGGTGCATGTTTTTTTTTCTTCCGATGCGGGGTTGCTGCTTGTTTGCTTTTCACTCACAGCTTGAGAATACTCAGGGTTTCCTTTGCACAGGTCTGGCCTATTTTAATGTACATCAGATCTGGTCGTCTCCAGTGAAATGTGAAGGTGGGCTTTATTGCTCCTCGCTCCCCAAACAGTCCCTGTCCCTTCCTGCCCGTGCCGCGGGCATGGTGGTGCCCAGGAGGGGGGAAGCGCTGCCTGCAGGATTGCAAACGTGAATTGCCAAGATCTGGGGCTGCCCTGGGTGAAGGGGAGGGGGGGTGGGAGCTGGCCCCGCTGCTGAGTGAGGAGGGGGCTTTGGCCACGTGGCTTTTATGCCCACCAGCGATGCACTGAAATCCCCTTGGCTCCATTTCCCCTTTCTCGAGAGGCGTGGAGCTGACTTTCCAAGGCCAACGTGGGATGCGTGCTCTGCAGTTCCTCTTCCAGCTGCAGGTCTGGGTGGAAGGGGGCGGGGGCAGAGACCTGGCAAGCCCTGGAATCGGGAAAATGATCCCCTTGGGTGGCTGTCCTCGGGTATCTGGCAGGTTTAGGCTGTCCTCAATCAGTCTCCCGGCTCTGGAGGTGGCGGACAGGCTGTTACAGAGGTTTTAGCTCAAGTCCTACCCATGGGTGCTGCATCTGGGGCTGATGCAGATGCCTGAGACATCAGGATTCATTTCGCTGCCTTTATTGGGAGCCTCTAGGTTGGTCCCACGCTTGGCAGCCATCAAGCACACTGTTCCCATTGGCATCTGTGCAAGGAGATGGGGAGGTGGGAGCTCGGCAGCAACCGACCTCTGGCCATCCTGCTGGCGTTCATTAAAAAACTTGTTTTCAGTCTCAAAGTGAACGCGGTTGGGCTTGAGGAGAAGTTGTGCCATTATAGGCTGTGCCTTGCATATCCCCTATCTAACGTGTGTCGCGTTGTGCTGCTGGCACCTTTCAAAGCCTGAGTGAATATTAAAAGAAAAATTAAACGTGAAAATGAAAAGAGAAATCTCAGTGTAGTGTAAATGTGTCCTGCTGCTGGCAGCTTCTCCCGACGGCAGGGAGCGGAGGGGGCTGGCTGGGCAGGTTGCAGAGCCGTATCTTTGCTGTGGGATTTTTTGGTGTTTGTTCTGGTGGGGTGGAATGCAGCCATTTGAATGCAATGGTGACTAATGCAGCTTCAAAGGCTCTGGTGTGTTTTATTTCGCTTTGGAGCGGGGATGGCAGAGAAACCAGGCTGGGCTCTGCGCTGGGGGCAGCTTCCCGGCGGGAAGGGTTCGGGTGGATGCGGTGGGAGCAGCGTGCAGATGAGGCAGTGGTGGGTCGGGCTTTGGCCGATGGCTCCAGTGCTTCCCTGACTCCCAGCATCTCTGTTGGTGCAGCCGCAGGATTTCAGTTGCATTTATTTATTTTTTTTTTTCCTGGCAGCATCACGCTGGTGACTCGGGGTCCCTCTGCACTGCGTGGGGTGGGCTGGTGACGAGGGGCAAGATCCCTTAAGAATTAAGGCAGAAAAATTATGTGAGAGCCTGACTTGTGGATGGGTCAGCTGCTTTGCTCCCTTTCCATGCCACCTCGGAGATAGGCCAGTTCTTCCTGGGAGATTTTCTTGTCCTCGCTGTGCCCGTGATGTAGGTGCTGATGTGAAAGTCCTATTTCTGGACAAAAAACCATCAGGAAGACCCGTCCCAGTGATCGCTCAGCAGCGTGCCCGCTCCTTCACCTTGCTCCATCCTCTGGTTTGGCTGGGGCGCTTACCCAGGCGTGTGCCAGCCCCGTGTCTGTGCTGGCGGGGCTCCCCGTGGCCTCTCTCGCCCTGGCAGCCGAGGGCATGATTTACCACCCACATATTTCCTGGGTCGTGTTGATGAAGTCCCATGGAGCTGTTTCTTCGGCCCGGGTGGGTGAAGCCGGATGCACGTGGGGAGACCATAAAGAGTTTCTGTTTGTGTGCTGGTGGGAGCTGTGGTTTGCCCGGCAGAGCCGCTGGAATTGGATGCCCTCCTTGATTGGCACAGTGGGTCTTGGCTCTGATGACCACGGTGTCACCAAAATAGGACGTCGTGGGCTGAAGTGCTGCTTTGCAAGAAAATCACGCCAGCTGTCCATCCTTCCCTCCCAGGCTGGCTGCGAGGAGATGCCTTGAGGAAAACCTCAGAGCGCATCCAGCGCCTGATGATCTTTGGTGGCAAACGCAGCTGTACCTGAAGTCAGATTGCGATCTGTAGATCTTGCGACATGGACCTGGTTCAGTAAAGCCCTTTGACTTCCGTCTGGGTTTATGCCTCTGGTCTGAAGCCACCCTTATCTCTCAGAGCAGTTAATTCCGTGTCCAAGTACTGCGCTGGATCGGGACGCATTTCCTTAAGGAGGGAGCTGGTTAAACACACACCATTTCTCTTTCGAGTTTGTCGAGCAAACTACAGTTCTAATATTACTGGCTCTCAAGTAGGTGTTTGCTTAAGATCGTGAATTCTTTAGCAGGTGTGGATGCTCTTAAAAAGCCCAGCCCAGCCTCGCTGGGATGAGGCTCCGCTCGCACCACTGGCACTCTCCAGGACGCAGTGATTTTTCATGTTCTCTTCTTCCAAGGCATCCTCCCATGCTCCGTCGTGTCTCTGGTCTTGCCACAGTAAATAATAATTGCTAACAGTTCATAGGACCCAGGGTACTTTGCATTTCTGTCCTATTCAGCTGGTCCAGACAGATTCCTGAGGCTTCTCTGGCTCCCAGGTGACTCGGCCGGGTTGGGATGGCGCTTGCCGGGCGGGTGCTGCTGAGGTCGGATGAGGACGGGGTGGGGTGCTGGGCTGCATCCCTGCCCAGAGGGGATGGAGCTGTGGGGAGGGACGGTGACCTGCCCAGAGCCGTGGGGCAGGCTGCTGGGGCTCCTGGGGTAGCTCGGGTCTTCGGGGCCATGTTTCTTGCTGCAATCCAGTCCGGTGCCTTGGGAAAGATTTATGGAGAGACATACCAGCTGAGGCTCCAGCTCTCGCTTTGCCGGTTCGTTTTTGGGTTCTTTTCTCCCGCTGCTTCGCCCCTGGCCCAGCAGGTTTAGTTGAGTTTGCTGGTCTCGGTGTGGGAAGAAGGGACGTGCGTAGCTGAAGAGATGCTCTGTCTAGGCGTTGGGACAGCAAGGGCTGAATAAGAAAGTTCCCTGTGCTAACTCATTGCTTATTCTGCCTGGTGTGATTCTTGAGGATTAGTTAAATTTCAGCTTTGTTACTCCCCATGTAAAAGCGAGGATGTGTTGTGCGGGGTGCTGGGAACCTGGTCTGTTTGTAAGAGAAGTCCTGAGCCGAGAGGAGAGGGGCCAGTCGTGATGGAGAGGGTACAAAGTGGCAGGTTTCAAGCGTGCTGTTAAACTGATGTTTACGTCCCACCCCATCATTTGACACCCGCTATAGTTGTAACCAATAGATGCTGCGAAAGGACTGTAGTATTGGTCTTAAAACCTGGCTAACTACCTGCAGAATTTAAATCAATATTACAAATATAGTTAATCTCAGGATATTCCTTTAATTTAACCTTTCATTAAACATTGGGGACTTTTTTCCTTAAACTTTAGATGCCTGCAGGTTGGAAAGAGCCCTCCCAGCGTACGGCTGGGTCCTGCGCTTTCTCTCGCTAATCTCTTCCGTTGGGTTGTTTTATCTTATCAAGCAAAAAGCCCCAGAAATAGAAAGTTTTCCATGGCTAACAGGACAAGCCCAGAGATGCACAAGCCCTGAGCTGCGCGTTGCCTCATTGCTCAAAAAAAAAAAAAAAGAAAGAAAGAAAAAAAAATTCGTCAAATGGCAGCAGGTTGTAAATGGACAATGTCACTGTTTTATCTCCGTGGGGGGAAAGGCCTCTCGTGGAAGCAGACGTAGCTTGCACCGATGCACATTGCATCTCAGCAGCATTCGGCGTTGAAGAGCTGCCCGCCCGGCTCCGCGTGCCCGGGAAGCTATCGATCTCCTCTCGCAAGGATGACGGATGGGAATGCGGGGACAGCCGCTTGCTTTGGGACTGTAACGAAGAGAATTCGCAAAATATTCAGGCATTTTCCCAAGTCAATGTCTTGGTCGGAGGAACTCCGGCTGCTGAGGAGGCCGAGCAGGGAGGTCTTGTTGGTTAGAGGTAGGTGGTGGTGTAAATCGTTGAATTTGGGCATATTTGCTGGCTGCTGCTGCCCGTGGGATTTCTGCTGCTCCTTAGGGGATTCCTACGGTGCTGCCGAGCACGGCTGGTGATGTGCGGCCACACGGGATCCTGCCCGGCTGGCACGGGGCTGGCAGCCTCTCCTGGTGCTGCTCCAGCTTCTGCTCCGGCTCCTTCTGCAGCCCAGCTCGGGATGTCGGTGCCGCCCAGCTTGCCCCACTCGGAAGGAAAATTTACCTTTTAGTAAATGATGGCTCAGGAGCATCTGCCTGGCAGCTGGGCTCGCGCTCCAGACCTTGCAGTGGTGCAGGGACCTCTCAGCGGGGTGGTTGTCACCTGGGGGGGGGGTGTCTTGTCTGCTCTGAACAGAAAGCCACCCTTGGGTTTCGCCTGTGGCTGCAAACTAAACCCAAACCACCTGATTTGGACCTAAACCTGCTGAGATCTCCAGGGAGGGAGCTGCAGACGTGAGGCAGAGATGGGACTGGATCACTGCCGTGGGGGATGTCAGAAAGTGCTTCACAGGAAGACTTAAGACCCTTCCCTGCCTTTGCTCCGTGAATGCCGGGGCTGGTGGCGATGCCACAGGTCCCGCCTCGTCCCATCCTGGCCGGAGAAGATGCCCGCCGGTGCTGGTGAGGTCGCAGGGCCGCATCCTGCAGCCATCCCTGAGGTTACTGCGAGTGATGTCGGACGTCTCCGCCGAGCAAGGGTAGAGGCACCGAGCCCTTGGTCTTAAGCAGCAGAGCTTGCAAAATCCAACCTCATCCGTAGCTGGCGTTGAAAGGCGCGTGAGCTGGCTGAGGGGTGCCGGAGCTGGAAGGCGAAGGGAAGAAATCTCCATTCTTCAACATCATCCACGTCCAGTGCTCAAACGCCTGCGGGGTCTCACACCGCTTTCAAAGTTCATGACGATTTATTTTTCTTTTTCTGGTGGCTCTGAGCCTTCCCATGGCAGCTGGGTCACGCTGCAAAGGTTTTCCTTCGCTTTGCTGATCCTGGGAGCGTTTCTGATTTGCCTTTGTTTTAAAATGAATGGCAGGATCCTTACCAAACCAGGAGCCGGAGCTTTATGATAACTCCTCCAATTCCATGATTCATTTTAACGTCACACAAAGGTTTTTCTGCTGCTTGTTTCCAGCGTGTCCTCTCGACAACGCTCCTCTGCGCTCTGGCGTGCGCCGGGGCTGGCAGCCCTGCAGCGGGGGGGCGCTGGGGCAGAGCAGTCGCCCAGCACCGCTGCAGGAACCACAAACTTTGGCCAGAAGTCGGAGTTTAAGAGCATCAGAGGGGAGGTGTTGGGATGCTCTAGACCCTTTCCATCCTAATTTCGGGGGTAGTCACATCTGGTCTCCTGCGCGGTGCTGCTTTGGGGTTGCAGGAGGTTTTTCTTTAGGTGAAAGCCTGGCTGAGGTTGGGTTTTTGGAGCCTCTGCCATCGCTGGGGCTGGGATTTGGCTGCTCTGCCACAGACCTGTGCCTTCTCCTGTCTCCCCAGCCTACAAATCCGGCGCTTGCCCGTGGGTCGGATCAGAAGACGCCCCATAACATCTGCAGTGTTGGGGGGGGGGGCAGGGGTGGGCATGACGACTGCAGTCCTATATTTAGGCATCTGGATGGGCTTCTGTATTGGACTGGTTTACTCTGTCCAACTTTATCCATCCCTCTGAGAAACTTTATCTGGGGAGAAAGGGAAATTCCTTTCAGTCACCCAAGTTTTTCATGGCATCGTGATCTAATTTTATTTATTTATTTATTTAAAGAAACTACATATCCAAGTGTTGCTTTGTTTGACTTGAATGGAAATTATCTTAAAGCCTAAGTGGAGGCATCCTGCCCCTCTTGGCTAACCTGTCACGTGGCTGGTTCCTAAAGCTGTGCTGGGTTTCTAAAATTAGCGTTCCCTGCCGGATACCGAGTGATTAGGTCTGTTAATAGGTGATGGTGACTAAGGAGGTGTCATGCTTTAATCCCATAAAGAAATGCCTGGCCATAATGGGCCTGATCCGGAGGTGTGATTGGGAGCTGTGATTTCTGTGGTCCAGGTTACGTCTTTCAGACCTCTTACCGTGCACCTCCTTCACCCGAGGGGCTCGAGCCTGCCCGGCCCGGCCGGCTGTGGTCTGGGGCTGCAGGAGGCAGCTGCCCAAATCTGAAAATCCTGGACCAAATCGGCAGAAAGGGCCTCTCCGCTGGCACCGGATGCTCAGGTGAACCTGCAACTGGAGCATCTTCAAATTGGCACCTCCAGCAAAGACTTGGCCAATGTCCCCCAGTAAAAGGCTGTTCCAGATGCTCAAAAGGTCACGCATTAAATTACCATGTAATTGTGCAGCTTATCTCTAATTAAAAAAAAAAAAGCAAGTCTCCCTGCTTTCCCCCAGGCTTGCTTGAGACAACTGGCTTGGAATAGGAGAATGATAGCTCATGCCAGATGAATGTTAAATGATAAATGATTTCCCTGTTTCCCCTGGAGATTGATGTTTTCCCCCCTCAGGCACCAGCTCCCAGCAGTGGGTTCCGCTCCTCTCATTCATTCCCGGGCATTCCCACGTGTGAGTGTTCAGCAGAGCTGAACAGAAATCCCTGTTTCCAGAGCAAACATGGGATATTCCTTTGCCTTCCTGCAAGCCCCAGATATTCAAAACCAATGACCCAAATGCTAAAGAAAAAAAGGAAAAGGAAAAAGAAGGGTATTTAAAATACAAGCTCGACGGCTTGGAGCGGGGTGGCAGGGCTGGTGCAGGGACAGGCACTCCGTCCCGTCTCCTGTAGAGTGAATGCTCTTGCCTTGGTTTTAGGATATAAATATATATATATTTATTTTTTTTAGGTTGGTGACCGCTCTGGAATTTTGGGTAGTGTAAAAAGTAAATGTAACGCTGTTTGTACGGCAGTTAAAAATTAAAAGGATCAGAAGGACCATTAAAGTGGAAGGAGGTTGCTAGCTGCAGTCGGGAGGGTACGGAGAAGTTCGGGGCTTTGAGGGAAGCGATTTGGGGGGGGCGATTGCCACGAATACGTGAGAACCGTTGTGCCTGGGGCTGGCTGTGCCGAACGCTGCCTCTCCATGGCCGTGGGCGAGCGGGACCCTGTGCCTAACGAGGTTAAATCTGGGCTCTGCACAGTTCCCTGTGCAATTCCCACCTTGAACGAGTTAATGTCTTACGGCAGGACGGGGCCAGCATCCAAAGAAAACATAAGGCTACGTAAATGCCTTAGGGCACCTGGGCAGCGCGTGCGCCGGGGAGGGAAGGTCAGAGCCTTTGCCGGGGTCAGGGATGTGTCCGTACCCTCGCCAGGGCTGGCTTTTTGCCAGTCTGGTGGTTGATCCATGCCTCAGTCACCATAACTGGCCCTTGAAGTCTTCATATTTAGTGACCTTAAATAGCGTGACTGCTGTCTAATGCACAGATGTGTTTTCCCTCCTGCTGGAAGGTGAAGCATCCTTTCCTCGTGAAGCGGCCAAGCTTTTGCTGCAGGTGACATCTCCAAGGAGCGTAGCTGGGGAGTGGTGTACCCGCTGGCTTGGTGGGACTTGAGCATCTTCTTGACTTTGTATATTAAGGTGCCAGCAGATCAGGGGAAAGGCAGCTGGGGTGCAAGGTGGGAACGCTGCCCATGCCAGAGCATCGCAGCAAGAAACACAGGTTTTCCCCGGGGAGAGGGCTTGGGAGCAGTTCTTGCTCTGGATGGGGTATTCTGGTACCTCTCCCCATCTGCAGGAGTGTGCCTGAATGGGGACGTGTGCCTGGCTGGCAGCTCTGGCCGTGCCGGTGCCCACGAGCAGGGCTCTGCCCTCCGGCAGGAGTCTGATCCCTTCCTGGGGCTCCCCCGGCAGCAGGCTGCGGGTCTCGGGGGGCCTCACTTCCTCGTTTCTCCCCCGTGCAGACTGCAGATACACGTGCCACCAGGAGTGCCGCAGCCTCATCCAGCTGGACTGCCGCCGGCCGGACCCGTGCCAGAGCCAGCTTTCGCCCGAGAGCACCCTCCTGCCGCCCCGCAGCCAGGTACGCCGGGGAGGGGGCTCCGGGGGGGGGACGACAGCCTCATGGTGACCGAATGCATCTCCTTCGGAGACCGGGTTTCTTGCTCCTGAAGGGTTTTATGAGTGGGAGGTCTTGTCAGAGAGGTCAGCCCATCGGTCCCCCTTGCCTCTATGCCCTGCCTGGGGGGTGCAGTCCCGTGTGCTGGAGGTTGTGCACGTGGGTGTCCCCTCGCCGTAAATGTGCACGCAGGGCTCCGTAGGTGTTTAAATCACTTCTGTAGGGCCAGGGTGCCTGGAGCAGAGTGGGAGAGGAATCCTACAATCGTTTTGGGTGAAAAAGACCTTTAAGATCATCAAGTCCAACCGTTACCCTAACACAGCCAAGTCCACCCTCTGGGGATGTTGGCACCCACGCTGTGTCCAGTGCCTCATGACCTCATCAGCACACACAAATATCTTAAGGGCAGAAGTCAGGAGGACGGAACCA